>APFE030127313.1:53127-146338 GCA_000404065.3 Pinus taeda | reverse complement strand
CACTTGGTTTCTCATAGAATAATGTATGTTTAGAGAAGGATTGCTCTTGTTTGTCTTGTTTGTCACTAGAGAGTCTTAGACTCCTAGGGAGGTTAGGTTTGTCCGCAAAAATAACTCTTTCCGCATGACACCAGGCCCATTTTGTAGAGATGTCTTACGATTAGTTGGTAATCCACTGCCCTTACTATTAGATGTCACTTCTGTGTTGACGTATACCCCTTCGGGAAACACCTTGTTGTTAGTACCCCATTGTAGTCTAGTTGGTAAGGATACTCGGCTCTCACCCGAGAGACCCAGGTTCAAGTCCCGACAACGGAACCTTTTGTTGGCACAAAAATGACATCAGGGATAGACCCTAGGTTCAGGCATAAGGGGCCAACAATGGTTCGTTGTAGTCTAAGACAACGCCAACATTTTCACCTTACCCCAAGGGATAAGGAGTCCCACCCGAGGCATGTCGCGACTGAAACTAAGAAGGGTTTAGTGTAGTGTCAGGGATATCTTTAACCATTACTATATATACGGCCCAATGCTTATATTAAATATAACAACATATCAACATGATAATCAATCTAACATGAGAATATATTCTCAAAATATAAAACTTTTAGTGAGTCCCTGAATCATAACTAAATGCACACATGAAACCAAATAACCAATCTGATTTCTCTTTTATATTAGTCCAACAGAAGGTTCAATACATTATACATTCGGCCTCAACCATAGACAACTACATAAAATACTAGCCTTATAGAATATCGTGACTTCCAATAGATCTCAACTCGAGCTTTCTTGTTGTTGCTCGAGCCTTCGAGTCTGATACTCTTGTATCTTGCATCCTCCTCGCTACTTTTCTTTTACCAAAACTATTCCAACCCTTATTTTCTTCCAGTCTCCTCATTTTATATGCTCCTCTGATGTTTTCACTTCCAGTTCTATTCGACTATCTCTTTCTTCGACTACCTTTCATCCGCCTTGTCTGCTCGGCTGCCCCTACTTTCTGTTGACACCTTGTCGCAACCATCCTGCAACTTACTATTCTTATTTCCCTTCCCAATTGTCTTCTCTGCAACTTGACCGTTGTTTCCACCACTAGTTTTCCCTTCTTCATATCTTTAAAATATTTCAAAATTCAAAACGAAGGCCCCAACAAGCCCCGACAACAGTTCTTTGATGAAGGCCCCAACATCCCATGAGTCTGGTAGAGAACATAACATATCAAAACACTTATCCTCATCCTAATTTGAAATATTAATATCAATATATAATAACTGCATTACCACAATATTGAAGGTTTTCAAATGCTCTATCACTGAGTCTCCATCTGTCATCCTCAAGTTATGCAATTTTTTCTGCAAAAACAATTTGTTCACTAGGGACTCAGACTGATACAAAACCCATAAATTGTCCCATAAAGGCTTTTCCATAGCTTCCCCTGACACATTTAGTAATAATTTGTACAATTCATTTTGTCACATTCAAATAAATTGCCTTGAATTTGGATCTATCGTCATCCATTTATACTTTGCAACCATCCCCTACAAAGCAAAAAACATTCTCTTTCCAGAAGTTACAAGAATCCTGAATTACATTAGCTAAAAAACATAGTTTTGTGGAACATCACACTTATCTTTAAGATGACCTAAAATGGCGTAGTTTTCACATATGCAACCTGTGTTGGTGAGCGTAGATTGCTTTCACAAAAAAGTGCGATGAACACTTGGAAATGAGGAGAAATAAGAAATAATTTCAAATTTTCTCTCTCCAGAAGCGCTAGGAGTGGTTTTAACTATTTATTGTTGGATTAGATATTGAGTTCCTAATATTGAGTTCTTATCTTTTATCTCCTAGAACTTACCTCCCTCTAATGCGGATCTAATCCCTAGAATGGTAAATCCAAAACCACCTCATTTACCCTATAAATCTAGCACTTGCCATAAAGTCTAGGTAGGATTTTGGAGACTCTGATTATGCCCTTATGATGCTCATTTGTGTCTAATGCTCCATAATCCATCCATGTGCTTTAGGTCTGATTGAAGGCTTACCATTGTGGCAAAGGAGGGACAATAAATCTAGGAGAGATTCACAAAGTCAAGGCCTACAAGGGTTGTAATATTTTCCTTCCATTATTAATACAAAACTGCATTGTCTATCCTATATATTATGTCTTGATTATGCATATGTAGAACATGAATCCTTGACTTCTTGTTTAGAGATTTTTGTATATGTTATCTTGTATATTGTTGTTTTGTTGCTTGTTTTGGATGATTTGCATGTTCCACTTTTAGAAATTGGAGTTGGAGCTGGAGTTAACAAGTAAGGAGAAGGAGGAATCTTGCATTGGATTCCAAGTAGGTTTTCGTTCCATATTTCAAACATCTCTAAGGAAAACCATTTCAGTTGTGTATTAGTTTTTTCTAGACTAAGCCACAGATCTAAGGAGACTACTTATCTATGTAGAAGCAATTTATCCACAAAACAACTTGGCAACTATATTGGGGCACAAGATGTTCTTTAGTGATTTTCTTTGCCATAGCCTTTAGGACCTCTGTAGTTGACTTTATTTGTCTTATTCAGGCTATCATTGGACTTAGGAAAACTTAATTTCGAGCTTAGTTAAGGTTTTTTTGTTTTCTCTTTTTGAGCAAATCCAACCCATCACAATTTTTCTTCTGAGACAAGACAACCCAACACACTTGTCCAATTCAGTAAGTGTGACCCAACGCACTAGTTCCTATACTGTACCTGCAATGATCCCTAAAAAATGAATAAATCACATTTTCCCTATCTTGCTCTTAATTTTTGTTTTGTTTGCAATATCTTCCTAAGTCTTTGGTTTGTAAAAGATCTTTGTAAAGCCAAAAACTTGTGTGAAATTGAGTGTGATTTCCTTTTTGATAAGATATTGCTTCTTCTTACTTCTTCTTGTCAATTAAGGTTTTTATCATTTAGCTTGGTTATTGATTTGTTAAAGAACTTTTCATATTACAGTAGCCATTTAATTGAATGTTTTTTTCAATTAATAATCTAGTCATTGTCTCATTTTTCTTTTCCTTGAAAATTGAAAAGAAAAGAAAAGAAAGTTTCATTTCTCATGCATTAGAGCTTTGGATTTTTAAATTGGAATAGTAAATTTGAAGATCTTGTTTGGAAATTTTTGTTTTCTGCATGATTGTTTGAAACTTCTTCCCTTCTTTAGTTAGATCTTCATCGAATATAAAGAGTTTGTTTTTCATACTTATTTCATTTCAAGATTTCAAGTTAATTCGTTTTGATCCTTGAAAATAGAACCTTAATCAAGATCAACATTAAAATTTATCAATAAACTTAAGGAGCATTTGAAACAGTAAAGACACATTTAATTGGTCTAGGTTAGAAGACATGTTCCAATGTCTCTAAATGTAGGAGCTATGATCACTTGTTAGAGTTACATCGTGGGGATGGTTGGTTTTCCATGTACATCGGATTATATCAGAACTCCCCCATCGTATGGTTACGCATTAGACAACACTATTATAGCAAGTGCTTCCATGTACCTTCAGTTATATTTTGGAAGTCCCCATTAGGTTGCAAAGTAGCCCTAGGTAGTCGATGATGCAGGAGCATGTGATTTGGAGGGAAAAATCTTCAAGCATATTCCAAAAATCCAAAAAAAAAATCTACAGGCAAAGGAGTGGGGTCCTTTAGCTAGCAATTTCCATGCTTTTCTAGCTTAGGATAATGATAAAATTTAGGGATAAGATTAAGTTGTTATAGTTGCTTTTTGGATAAGTTGTAATAAGCCTTATAGAGGAAAAACTGCTTTAAATCTCTCTATGAAAAAAGGTGTGTTTTTATAAAGGATAAGGACCGAGAGGGCTTATCTATTATTTTAAATAAGAAATAACGGGACTCTCTGAGGGAGTCGAGCCCGGAAACATTATCATCTGTAAAAACCTCTCATTGTTCATCTAATTTTATGGTTGCCTATTTATTGGTATTTGTATGTGTGTATCAGTTAAATTGCTTTCTTCTGAGTCTGAATATCGATGATTTAGCCTTATTTTCCAATTGATGCTTAGGCTGGAGCATTTAGAATCATTTTTCCTTCATATCAGCAGGCACAGGATTCTTAGATCATTTTATAGAGTTTCGTGGCCAAAACTCTTATTTACACAGGAAATTATTAAATTAATAAGTCGGAACAGAGTTTCGGAATTGAAATTTTATTGATTCTAGTTCATACTTGTATCGGGTCCGAACCGTTATCGCATCACAATATCGCAAGTGGAGGGGGGGAAGGGATTTTTGGAACCGCCGAGTGCCGAAACCCCGACAGTTCGGACCCGAAACATTATAGAGAAGGGTGGAAAGGGGTGTCAAGTCTGCGAGGATTATCACATCGCAAGCCCAGAGCGAAAGGAACCAAGTATAGGTGCATTGGAGGTCATCGATAACGATTGCTGAAAGCACGTGTTATCGCATCGGAGGAAAGAGTGTTCGAAAGCCCGATTATAAACCGTTGATAGTGTTATTTGCGGTTCATGCAAATTCTTTGAAATAAAGTGCTGATAGTTTTTTTGTGTAATTCCTTTGGAATTACAGTCCCGATAGAAGAATAAGGGTTCTATGTAATAAATTGCGTTGATAGCAAGGGTTGGGGTGATCAGAGGGAAACCCATGAGGCTGTCAGTTTAACAGTGAATGACTGATACGCCAATTGAAGCAGAGGGAGAAATTTGGCTAGATATTGAAGAAATTGTAGCCATATTTGCGAGGTTGTCTATATTGCTTGCACCCAGGCCACCATTAGTGGTATCAGAGCAGTCAGTTGACATTGGATTGAATCTCAAAAGTAAGAGAAGGAAAGTTACTATGGCTTTCAGAGTTGGAAGAGGACGAGGATGTGGCGGAAGAGGACAGCCAGTTGCAAATGCTGAAGTGATGGAAGTTGTGCAACAGATGCAAGCTAGACTGGATGCATTAACAACAAGCAGAAATATAGATGATGGAGATGTTAGTGAACCTGAGGTTGAAGTTGCAGAGGAGGAAGCTGTAGCAGTTACTCTTGAGATGAGGTTCTTCCAGTCAGTGTTGAGATCCACAGCTAGGCCAAAGACCGAAGTTTCAATATATGAAGGAGGACTGAATCCAGAAGAATTGATAGATTGGATTAATGGCATGGAGAAATTTTTCGATTATGAAGAAATAGAAGATGAGAAGAAAGTAAAGTTTGTTGTCACCAAGCTAAAAGGTCATGCAACGCTTTGGTGGGATGGTATGCAGGCAGAAAGGAAGAGACTTGGCAAGCAACCAATCAAGAATTGGAGCAAGATGGTAGCAAAACTAAGAGGTAAATTTCTACCAAGTAATTAATAGCAAACTTTGTTTAGACAAATGCAAAATCTTAGACAAAGATTTATGATAGTGAAAGAATACACAGAGGAATTCTACAAGGTAAGCATAAGAGTTGGAGAAGCCCAAGATATAGATGAGAAGGTGGCTAGATATATGAATGGTCTTAGGATGGACATTAAAGATGAGATAAGTATACTGTCTCCTAAAGCAGTAGAAGAAGCTTATCAGATAGCACTGAAAGTTGAAGAAAAACTCATGAGGAAGTAGTTTGCCAGAGGGAGAGGTACTTTTCAAGGAAGGGGAAGTCAGGGTAGTAGAGGAAGATCTACAACACCTAAAGATGGAGATAGCAGTAGCTCAACCCAACATGCACCCACAGGAGGTGATGCAAGAGGCAGAGGGATTTTTTCTAGACGAAGAGGAGGCAGAGGAAGAGGCAGAGAAATAAGATGTTACAGATGTAACAAACTGGGATATAGAGATTTTGAGTGCCCATAGAACGTAGAAACAAATAAGAGAAATGCCATTGTTGCTCAAGCTGAGGGAGAAACAACAATAGTGACAGAAGAAGAAAAAATACTAGAGAGAGGAGAATCTTTGGTAGTTAATAAAGTTTTGTTCAAGCCAACAAAGTAGATAGTTGAACCATCACAAAGAATGACTTTATTTAGAACAGTGGGTAAAATTCAAGGGAAATGTTGCCAGATGATCATTGATAGTGGCAACACTGATAATTTGGTCTCTACAGAAGTGGTGGAGAAATTGAAGCTGAAGACAATGAAACATACAACACCTTACAAGGTGTCATGGTTACAAAATGGATATCAACTATTGGTAAATGAACAGTGTGAAGGAATTTCAGGTGGGCAAGTATAAAGATAAAATCGTATGTGATGTGATGCCAATGGATGTGTGCCACATATTGTTTTGAAGACCTTTGCAATATGATAGAGGAGCCATGCATGACGGGAAAAGAAACACCTACAAGTTTGGAAAGGATGGTGTCAATCATACGTTGTTGCCTCTGCAAGAAGAAGATGTACCAAGAAAGAAGATTGATCCAAAAACTCTGTTACTTGGAGGAAAGGAATACTTGAAGGAGATTGAAGAGAATGAGGTAAATTTTGCTGTAATTTGCAAGCCCGAGGTAATAATGACTTCTACTAAAGTTTCTGATTTACCCATTGAAATTCAAGAAATGTTGGAAAAATATTGTGATATCATTGTTGATGATTTTCCAAATGAATTACCACCCATTAGAAGAATTAGCCATCATATAGATTTGATTCCTGGAGCAAGTCTACCTAACAAAGTAGCTTACAGAATGACTCATACAGAAAATGAAGAGGTTAGGAAGCAGGTGCAAGAATTGCTTGACAAAGCGCTGATTAGAGAAATCTTGAGTCCTTGCGAAGTACCAACAGTGTTGAGTCCAAAGAAAGATGGAGGCTGGAGAATGTGTACAGATTCAAGAGCCATCAATAAAATCACAATTAGGTACATATTTCCTTTACCTAGAATTGAAGATTTAATGGATTGCTTGAGTGGAGCAAAGTATTTTTCAAAGCTAGATCTTAAAAGTGGGTATCATCAGATAAGGATAAGAGATGAGGATGAGTGGAAAACTGCTTTTAAGACAAATGAGGGATTGTATGAGTGGAGAGTAATGCCTTTTGGGTTGTCAAATGCACCAAGTACATTTATGAGACTCATGAATGAACTTCTTAAAGAGTTCATTGGTAAGTTTGTAATAGTATATATGGACGATATATTAGTTTACAACAGGTCTAAGGAGGAGCACATGAGACATATAAATTATGTCTTACAAAGGCTACAACAAGAGAAATTATTGTTGAATTTGAATAAGTGTTCATTCATGAAAGAAGAGCTAGTGTACTTGGTTTTTGTAATTTCTACTGAAGGGCTGAAGATGGATCCGGAGAAGATCAAGGCAATCATGGAGTGGCCTTCACCCAAAAGTGTTTTTGAGGTAAGAAGTTTTCATGGTCTTGCTAGCTTTTATAGAAAATTCATCAAGAATTTTAGTAAGATCAAAGCACCTATTGTTGAGACCATAAATAAGGATAAACAACCATTTTGATGGACTTCTTAAGCAGAAAAAGAAAAAAAAAATCAGTTGTTAGGGAAAAAAATCACTGAAAAGCCTATTTTGGTTTTACCTGATTTTAACAAACATTTCCAAGTGAAATGTGATGCTAGCAGAGAAGCAATTGGAGGTGTTTTAAGTTAGGAAAGTAGACCTATATCCTATTTTAGTGAAAAGCTAAATGATTCCAAAAAGAAGTATTCTTCTTATGACAAGGAGTTCTACGCAGTTGTGCAGTCATTAAAGAAATGGAGGCATTATCTAATGTCAAAAGAATTTATCCTCTATTCAAATAACCATGCACTACAGCTTATAATGCAGCAGTCAAAGCTCAGCCAGAAACATGCTAAATGGGTAGAGTATCTTCAAGGTTTCCATTTTGTTTTGAAGCATATAAATGGCCAATCAAATAAAGTTGCAGATGCCTTAAGTAGGAGAAATGTATTGCTTCAAGAAAGTCAAATTCAAGTGTTGGGTTTTGATTTTCTTAAGGAATTATATGAGACCGATTTAGATTTTAAAGAGGCATTTGAAACTTGTAAAAATCCTGTTTTGGTGGATAGGAGTAAATGGTTGGATTACTTCTTACAAGATGGGTTGTTATTTAAGAAAAATAAGCTATGCATATCAAATTGTTCAATGAGGGAGAATTTAATCAAAGAAAAACATAGTGGAGGACTTGCAAGACATTTTGGTGTAGAGAAGACTTATGAGCAGTTAAACAGATTTTATTTCTGGTCGAAAATGAAATCTGAAGTGGAGAAGTATGTGAGAACTTGCAAAGTCTATCAATATGCAAAATAAAGGAGCCAAAACACAGGTTTGTATATCCCATTACCAATTCTAGATAGGCCTTGGGATATGGTAAGTATGGATTTTGTTTTGGGCTTACCAAAGACTCAAAGAGGTAATGATTCAATTTTTGTTGTAGTGGATAGATTTTCAAAAATGGCACACTTTATTCCATGTTATAAGACTAATGATGCTTCTCGCATTGCTAAATTTTTTTTTAAGGAGGTTGTAAGATTACATGGGTTGCCTAAGAGTATTGTCTCAGACAGGGATTCCAAATTTGTTGGACATTTTTGGAGGACACTATGGAAGAAATTGGGAACTAAATTAAGTTTCAGTTCTTCCTATCATCCACAAACTGATGGACAGACTGAAGTTGTGAACAGGAGCTTGGGCAATCTTTTGAGCAGCCTTATTGCAGAACATCCAAAGCAATGGGATCAAGTGTTGGCACAAGCTAAGTATGCATATAATGACTCACCTAATAGGAGTACAGGACAGAGTCCATTCCATATTGTTTATGGAATGCATCCAAGAGGAGTATCTGAGTTAAGAAACTTGGGAAAAGAAAAGATGAGAAGTGCAGAGGGTGAAGATTTTGCTTCAGAAATGCAAGCAATACATGAACAAGTGAAACAGTAGCTGCAGGATAGTAACATCAAGTATAAAACTAGAGCAGACATGAGAAGAAGAGAGGTGAACTTTGAAATTGGAGATCTAGTTTTAGCGCATCTCATAAAGGAGAGGTTTCCAAAGAGGGAGTATAATAAATTGAAGTTCAAGAAAACTGGACCGTGCAAAGTATTGAGGAAATTCTTTGCAATTGCCTATGAGATTGAGTTACCCCCTGATGTGGGAATATCACCAATTTTTAATGTTGCAGACCTGTACAAGTATGAAAGTGGAACGACAAATGATACAACACAAGATCAAGAGATCCAAGAGATTGACTGGGTAAAACAGTTACCCACAGCAAAGGAGTTGCATCCAGAAAGAATTCTGGAAAAGAAAGTGTTTAAGAAGACAAGGGGATGAGAGTACTTTAAGTATTTGGTAAAATGGAAGGATTTGCCAACTGCTGAAGCTACTTGGGTTACAGAAGACATGCTACAGAAACTGGCTAGTTTTATAGATGAGCTCATGGATAGGAGCCCATGAAGAATTTTGTCCTCAACAGTCTGATGCAGGAGCATGTGACTTGGAGGGAAAAATCTTCAAACACATTCCAAAAAAAAAATAAAAAAATCTACAGGCAAAGGAGTGGGGTCCTTTAGCCAACAATTTCCATGCTTTTCTAGTTTAGGATAATGATAAAATTTAGGGAGAAGATTAAGTTGTTATAGTCTCTTTGTGGATAAGTTGTAATAAGCCTTATAGAGGAAAAATTGTTTTAAATCGCTCTATGAAAAAGGGCATGCTTTTGTAAAGGATAAGGACCAAGAGGGCTTATCTATTATTTTAAATAAGAAATAACGAGACTCTCTGAGGGAGTTGAGCCCAAAAGCATTATCATCTGCAAAAACCTCTCACTGTTCATCTGATTTTATGGTTCCCTGTTTATTGGTATTTGTATGCATGTATCAGTTAAATTGCTTTCTTCTAAGTCTGAATATCAATGATTTAGCCTTATTTTCCAATTGATGCTTAGGATAGAGCCTTTAGAATCATTTTTCCTTCATATCGACAGGCGCAGGATTCTTAAATCGTTTTTATAGAGTTCCGCAGCCAAAACTCTGATTTACACAGGAAATTATGAAATTAATCAGTCAGAACAGAGTTCTAGAATTGAAATTTTATTGATTATGGTTCATACCCATATCAGGTCCGAACCATTATCGCATCGCAATATCACAAGTGGAACGGGGAAGCGACCTTTGGAACCACCGAAATCCGAAACCTCGACAGTCCGGACCCGAAACATTATAGAGAAGGGTGGAAAGGGGTGTTGGGTCCACGAGGATTATTGCATCGCAAGCCCGAAGTGGAAGGAACCAAGTATAGGTGCATTGGAGGTTGTTGATAGTGTTAGCACCTAAATCTGCCTTAGGAAGGAAGGCAAAATTCAGGGTAACCACAAACCACGCTCAGTCTGGTAGCTATCCCTACCAGAACAGGAGAGGGCTCTCTTTGTGTCACGCTCAGTGAATAAATAAACAATATGGTCTAAGATGACTTACAATGAATATTGATTTTAGGCTAGGTAAATAAATATGGAAACAAGAGGCAATTTTTGATAAATGACTGAGTTTCTAGGATGTATGGGACCAACGAACAGCATGAGTAGAGAATTTAACACAAAGGCACAGATTACTTCGTGAGGCAAGACAGGCGGAAAGTCTAGCAATTAAATTTTAAATAATGTGAAATGGAAAGATTGTTTAGGAGGGTGAAAAGGGCATAAATACATGAATCCTTTTCAACAGAAGAAGAACACAGAATGTGAAACTTTCCCCAAAGGCAGAGCAATAAACATGAAATCTACCTTTTCTTACTTAGAAAATTTCACTGGAAATGAATATGAATGAACTGTGAAACATAATGAAATACATATGAAATAGAAAGAGAATACATTTGCTACACCCACACCACATGAATCTCATGAACTAGAGCAGCTGCCTTTCATTAATTCTCTGTCAAAATATACAATGAGTAGCTGAGTTTCTCTCCCACAGTCTCCCAGAAATTACAACCAACCCTTTGCAAATGGTTTTACATACAATAAATAGATTTTGCCATTGGGAAATGGAAAGACCCAAAGTTGGGGAGTATTTCAAATCATTACAAACTGGAAATGGAAAGCCAACCATTAGTGACAGGTGCAGCGTTACAAAAATGACAAACTGTTTGGGTGACTGCTCGCCTTCCTTTTGCCACTTGGATATAAGCCAACCTTCAGTGAAAATACTTTTTAAACTTTGCCTTAGGTGCCAAGAAAAATGTAGTGTAAATGAGCGGGCCCACTTGGAGAAAATCACGAACCGAAATTTCGTGGAGCGGAAGTGATTTTGGCCTTTGGGTCTCTGTGCGCCGTGCCCAAAACTGTATGCGTCGCGCCATTTTGGAGGCGATTTTGAGGCACTTGCTGAAGTCCAAATTGTGCCCAAGTGTGCTTGTCAAAAATCCCTATATGTCTACTTTCCAACCCAAGTGGAATTTCTGAATTTGGTGCTCATTTTCCCTTCCAAAACTTCAATCTCCCAAGACTGCTTCCTGTGTGTCAAAATAGGGGCAGAGAGGTCATTTTTTGAGTGTTTTTGACATCCTGGGGACTCAAAACTTGCCCAAACTTCTTGGCCATGCACCAGAAGTCATGATTGTTCATGCTGAATCCAAAAATATAAACCTTTCGTGATTTGGAGCTCCCTATCATAAGCGTCGCGCCACAGGGAGAAAAACCCTGTTTTTTGTACAAAAATTTGCCAAAATGCCAAAAATGCTCCAAGTTTCTTGAAATTTGGGCTGGAGCTCTCCATCAAGTGTCATGCTGAGCTCAAGAGGCTTTGGCAAATATCTGAAGATGATCATGCTCCCTTTGCCTCTTTTTCTTCCGTATTTCCTTCTTTAGTTTTGCCTTTAAATTCCTTATTCATGCCTTGCAAACATGATTACGTGCCCAATAATGGTTTTTCATGTGCCTGAGCATGTACTTGTCTTTGTTTTCTTTCGTCAACAGATCCTCTAAGTGGATGTTGATTCTCTCGAGCCAATTCTCTCGATCGGCCTCTATCTCCTACTGAATGGATGTCTTCTCATTTAGGCTTCGTTGGGCAGCCTGCTGGTCTTCACAGATGTTTTGCCACCTCTATGAGGCCTCCTGGGTGCATGTACCTTTGTTGGTGAATCACTGTGTGTCTCTTCTTCATGATCATATGACGGATTAGATGTCATGTCTGCTGGTGGACAAACTGTCTTGGACAAATAGGTGTTGATATGTCACACTGTCTTGTAATGCCTTTGATGATGTGCTTAACCTTTGTCACCAAGATAAAATAATGACATGAGGGACAGTAAGGGGAGGGAAAAATAGTGAGGGATTAGGGACTATTGGGAGAGATTTGTTTGGGAAATATAGGAGGGTTGTGAGGGGTTTTATGTGTGGGATAGGGTTTAGGGTTTCACCTTTGAAAGTTTTGGGAAAGGGAATTTAGGATAGGGTTTAGTAACTTTAGGGGATGGGGAACAATGGAGTCAAGGAACAAAGGGGTTTCAGGACAAGAGAGATAATGGAAAAGAGTAACCTTGGTGGTGAACAAGTTTTGAAACCCTAGGCAGCAGTTTACATGTGAGGAATTCAAAATGAAAGGGTTGAATTTTTGTTTCAATCATTAGCATCCATAAAACACCATACCCTAGCACAAACTTGGATGAAACACCAAAATGGAGGCTTTACCTACTTGTGGAATGAATAATTTTCAATTTGGAGGAAGATTTCAATGAATTTCAGACCTTTTAGCCCAGTGCACCGCGCCAGTGTAAATTTACACTGGAAAATTTATCCCAGTGCGCTGCGCCTTCCCTGTGCGCTGCACCTTTTTTCAGGAGCCTTTTGGAGGCCTTCCCGGTGTCCACATTGGGTGCAAGATAGCTCGTTGGAAAGGTATTTGAGTCTACTTTCCAACCCAACTAGAATTTTTTAATTTGGAGTTCATCTTCCCTATCAAAAATCAAATATCCCAATAGTGGTCAAAATGTGCCAAATGAGGCTGCCTCAAGGCAGAGTACTGTTGCATTCAACTTTTGAAGGTGTTTCTCAACTCAAAATTGAGCTCATGATAGCTCATTGGAAATCTCTTTGTGTCTAGTTATTATTTTACTCATCAAGCAAGTCATTTGGCTAACCAAGCTAGGAGAAAACTTGATTTTCCCAAGGTCACTTTAGAGGTGCATCAATTCTCCCGAGGCAATTGTATTTTTGAAATTTCTCTAAAACCATGACACCTGTGTAAAAGGTGAAGGATTTTTTTCTTCCTTGGCCTATTTTGGACAAAAACCTCTCTCATTTTCCAAAATTCATCTTTTCTTTCTCAAAAACATCATTTGAGTGAATTATTGAGCCTTCCTCTAGCCTGCAAGTATTGTTGAAGCACTTTGAGAACAATAATTTGCAAACCCTATACCTACTAACTCTTTGCTGACCAAGAGATTAGAACAGAACTCTAAATGACCTTTAAAATGATTTGACAAATAGAGCTAAACCAGTAGGATAAGGCATAAGGGGTAAATGAGTGACCAGGTCCTTCCGTCAGATGATGGCATGCCCCTAGCGGAATGCAGCTGAGTGAATGGAGTGAGACACCTTAAAATGAAATGCAGAAAGAGTTTTGATATCTGACAGAGGACTGACAAGACTGACTCTAACATTGGCTCCAATAGGGATGGTAGCTCCAGCTCCTTGGAGGTGCCAAGAACTGCAGATCTTTGGGAGAGCAGACAATGCCTTCGTCCATTTGGGATATGGAGTCAAAACATGGAAACTGACAATATGCAGACGGATTCTGACTGAAGACTCAAACTGAAAACCATAACAAAACTAGACATGACTAAATCCTAACTAACAAGCTGGAAAGATACTCATATTTGAGCTTATTCAGCAAACGTACCCTAATTATTCTTTCCACCACTCAGTCAAGTGAGATGGAACAGCCAATGCAACCAGTTAAGCATAATGGATGATATTTGATTTCTTCCCAAATGCTTTCTGATGCACAGGAAAAGGGAAGAATCGAAAGGCAACTCCCATGGAAACTTGGAATCAAGTTCACTGTTGACAAACTTGCAAAGCATGAATTGGCTGGATGACTTCAAGAATACTGCAAAAGGATCTTCGTAAGCATCGCCATTGATTTCCATTAACACATTACTACTCTGGTCCAAGTAATCTTCATAGCTGGATATTAAACATTTCCTCACATCCGCACTGTCTTTCTCTGATGATTGCAGCAAGCGGTCAAAAGGATCCTGAATTTCGTGAAGAACCAAACTTTGTTGTTGATTCCAAACAGAACTAAAGCCTCCTTTATCAATCTCCTCATATGACTGCAAACTTTGGTATGGGCTATGAAATGAAAAATCTGTTAAACTAGACAATGAAGGTGACCCTTGAAACAGATGATTATCAACATTCTCTTTTGTCGCATGGTTAGTTGATGAAGAAGAATTTTTACAACAAACAAAATCTAACACATGAGCAAAAGGATCATCAAAAACTTGGGGAGACTGCTGCGATGTATCTATTGAAACTATATGACATCCTATTGGATTTTCATCTTTTTCTTTAGAGATATTATGAAGATTATGCCTTATAAACTGAACTGCTTCGTAATAAAAGGGTACAGAATCCTCTTGCATCATTAAATCATGTATTTCGGCTGCCTCACCTTCATCTGTAATCTGACCTTGAATTGTGTTTGGTGGCTGCAAATCTGGTTTTGTATCCAAAATGATTTCCTCAATCATTTCAGGGGAAGATTTCTTATTAACGACTTGCTAAAAAATTTCGCCATCTGTCTCATCCTCAACATTAAAACTGAGAGATTGTTGATTTCCTACAAGCTTTTCATTTGAAGATTTACTATGCAATTTGCCCTGCAAAAACTGAAATGATTCAAAACAGAAAGGTAAGGAATCTTCTTGTATCGTTTGATCATATATGCCAGCTTCTATGTCTTCATGTGCAACCTGACTATTAATGGCTTTGGGGGCTGGAACTCTGAATATAAGAACCCTGGAACAAAGTTTTCATCGCCCTTAAGAGGATCCAAATCAAGATTTGTCGATAGCTGATGTCTGATTGCATGGAAATGATCTCTGATGAACTGACATGAATCAAAACAAAAAGGCAAAGATCCTTCACTTATTTCAAAATCTGTTGCACTTTCCTCATCGTTTCCATAGCTGATATGAATTGGTTAATTATTGTACTCGAGCTGTTGTAAGCGAACTTCCTCATCCCACAAACTAGCTGCTGATTTGTCTACAAGATTAGCTTCTGTTTGGAGAACATAATCATCATCATCATTCTGATCGAAATGAGGCAAATCGTCAGTATAAAACACGTCATCAAGCATACATGTCATATCAACAGGTCTTTCTTCTCCAAGATGATCTACAAAACAATCCTTATGACTACTGAGATAAGAAACAAAATGTTTTGGATCAGCCACTTGTTCATGAACGTCATTTACATCTTTTGCGGTCATTTTCCTCACCATCTCTTCTACTACACTCACCAAATTGTCAAGCTTTTCCTTTGAAGGTGTAGTTTTCTTTAGATCCACGTTTTTCATCTCTTCTTCTTTCAACCTTGTCCTTCTGATCAGAAAATGAGCCTCTACATTTACTGCATTGTTTTGCATCTCTTCAAGTGTTGCGACATTCTTTTCTCTCAACTGAAACTCCATTTCCGGATCAAAGGCACCCGGGTAGTGCAAGAGAGCAGATCCAGGAGGGGGTCTTATATCAACCGGCATTGAATAATAAACTTGATTAAATTTAGCTGAAAACTGTTCTACTATCTCCCCTGGCAGTCTTTTCAGCTGATTATACTCTTCTACGATATGGAAAAGGTTCTGTCTGTCTGATCCTCCACCTGTCAAGAAAAACTTTGATGACCTGATGTAAATCTGTGATGCTCACATCAGGCAGGGCTTTGAACCAACTCTTGACTTTGCCTTGCAAAGAAAGAGCAAAAAGCCTTATACTGACATCTTCTTCATCAATTTCAAAAAGTTCTAGAAAAGTCTCAACATTCTGCACATGTTGCTCAACATTGAAATTCTTACATTCACCGTCAAATCTTGGCAAGTATAGATCATAGTTTTTGGGGAAAGCATGAAGAACAGAAGGTAAAACAAGAGGTTTATACCTATCTGGGATTACAACAGCCGTAGGAATATATACAAGAGCTATGGGATCAATTTTGTTTTCTTAGGCTCATCACTTCGCAGAGAATCATCATAAGATGTAGGAAAAGTAAGGAGGCCAGGATCAAAGGGAAACTTAGTATTTACGCTTTTTTAACGTGTCGATTGAAGATTTTGATCACCTTTATCATACAACAAGTTCTGAAAAACTTTCAGGACAGCTTCAAGAACAAAAAAGAAGTAATTCACAAGAAAGCAGAGTAGGTCCTGAATACCATTCCACTTTGGATACCCGAACTTTGTGCAAGATCCTTCCATTTTTGCAGAGAAAGAGTTAGTCCTCCAGTGGAGTCACCATGAAGCACCGATTGCTGGGTTCTTCAGTGAATGGAGTCGCCAGGTGAATGATTTTAGCCATCTTGTGTCTGATCGTTGTCCACCATCAACCATCAAATTTGAAGTTGAGATATGTACTGGGGCAAAACAATCTTCAAGCAAACCATTTTTGTCCCTAGTGGAGTCGCCACTATGTTAGCACCTAAATCTGCCTTAGGCTGAAGGAAGGCAAAATTCAGGGTAATCATAAACCACGCTCAGTCTGGTAGCTAGCCCTACTAGAACAGGAGAGGGCTCTCTCCGTGTCACGCTCAGTGAATAAATAAACGATATGGTCTAAGATGACTTACAATGAATATTGATTTTAGGCTAGGTAAATAAATATGGAAACAAGAGGCAATTTTTGATAAATGACTGAGTTTCTGGGATGTATGGGACCAACGAACAACACGAGCAGAGAATGTAACACAAAGGCACAGATTACTTCGTGAGGCAAGACAGGCAGAAAGTCTAGCAATTAAATTTGAAATAATGCGAAATGGAAAGATTGTTTGGGAGGGTGAAAAGGGCATAAATACATGAATCCTTTTCAACAAAAGAAGAACACAGAACGTGAAACTTTCCCCAAATGCAAAGCAATAAACATGAATTCTACCTTTTCTTACTTAGAAAATTTCACTGGAAATGAATATGAATGAACTATGAAACATAACGAAATACATATGAAACAGAAAGAGAATACATTTGCTACACTCACACCACATGAATCTCATGAACCAGATCCGTTGCCTTTCATTAATTCTCTGTCAAAATATACAATGAGTAGCTAAGTTTCTCTCCCACAGCCTCCCAAAAATTACAATCAACCCTTTGCAAATGGTTTTACATACAATAAATATATTTTTCCATTGGGAAATGGAACGACCCAAAGTTGGGGAGTTTTTCAAATCATTACAAACTGGAAATGGAAAGCCAACCATTAGTGACAGGTGCAGCGTTACAAAAATGACAAACTATTTGGGTGACTGCTCGCCTTCCTTTTGCCACTTGGATATAAGCCAACCTTTAGTGAAAATACTTTTTAAACTTTTCCTTAGGTGCCAGGAAAAATGTAGTGTAAATGAGCGAGCCCACTTGGAGAAAATCGCGAATCGAAATTTCGCGGAGCGGAAGTGATTTTGGCCTTTGGGTCTCTGTGCGTCGCGCCCTAAACTATATGCGTCGCGCCACTTTGGAGGTGATTTTGAGGTACTTTCTAAAGTCCAAATTGTGCCCAAGTGTGCTTGTTAGAAATCCCTGTCTATCTACTTTCCAACCCAAGTGGAATTTCTAAATTTGGTGCTCATTTTCCCCTCCAAAACTTCAATCTCCCAAGACTACTTCCTGTGTGTCAAAATAAGGGCAAAGAGGTCATTTTTTGAGTGTTTTTGACCTCCTAGGGACTCAAAACTTGCCCAAACTTCTTGGCCATGCACCAGCAGTCATTATTTTTCATGCCGAATCCAAAAATATAAACCTTTCATGATTTGGAGCTCCCTATCATAAGCGTCGCGCCACAGGGAGAAAAACCCTGTTTTTTGTACAAAAATTTGCCAAAATGCCAAAAATGCTCCAAGTTTCTTGAAATTTGGGCTGGAGCTTCTCCATCAAGTGTCATGCTGAGCTCGAGAGGCTTCAGCCAATACCTGAAGATGATCATGCTCCCTTTGTCTCTTTTGATTCCTTATTGCCTTCTTTAGTTTTGCCTTTAAATTCCTTATCCGTGCCTTGCAAACATGATTGCGTGCCCAATAATGGTTTTTCATGTGCCTGAGTATGTACTTGTCTTTGTTTGCTTTTGCAAAGAGCTCCTCTATGTGGATGTTGATCCTCTCGAGCTAATTCTCTCGATCGGCCTCTATCTCTATTGAATGGGTGTCTTCTCATTTAGGCTTCGTTGGGCAACCTACTTGTCTTCACGGATGTTTTGCCACCTCTATGAGGCCTCTTGGGTGCATGTACCTTTGTTGGCGAATCACTGTATGTCTCTTCTTCATGATCATATGATGGATCAGATGTCATGTCTGCTGGTGGACAAACTGTCTTGGAAAAATAGGTGTTGATATGTCACATTGTCTTGTAATGCCTTTGATGTTGTGCTTGACCTTTGTAACCAAGAGAAAATAATGACATGAGAGATAGTAAGGGGAGCGAAAAATAGTGGGGGATTAGGGACTATTGGGAGAGATTTGTTTGGGAAATATAGGAGGGTTGTGAGGGGTTTTATGTGTGGGATAGGGTTTAGGGTTTCACCTTTGAAAGTTTTGGGAAAGGGAATTTAGGATAGGGTTTAGTAACTTTAGGGGATGGGGAACAATGTAGTCAAGGAACAAAGGGTTTAAGGACAAGAGAGATAATGGAAAAGAGTAACCTTGGTGGCGAACAAGTTTTGAAACCCTAGGCATCAGTTTACATGTGAGGAATTCAAAATGAAAGGGTTGAATTTTTGTTTCAATCATTAGCATACATAAACCACCATACCCTAGCACAAACTTGGATGAAACACCAAAATTGAGTCTTTACCTACTTGTGGAATGAAGAATTTTCAATTTGGAGGAATATTTCAATGAATTTCAGACCTTTTAGTCTAGTGCGCCGCGCCTCTCATGTGCGCCACGCCAGTGTAAATTTACACTGGAAAATTTCTCCCAGTGTGCCGCACCTTCCCTGTGCGCCGTGCCTTTTTGAAGGAGCCTTTTGGAGGCCTTCCCGGTGTCCAAATTGGGTGCAAAATTGCGCGTTGGAAAGGTCTTTGAGTCTAATTTTCAACCCAACTAGAATTTTGCAATTTGGAGTTCATTTGCACTGACCAAAATCAAATCTCCCAAGACTGGTAAAAATGTGCCAAATGAGGCTGCCTCAAGGCAGAGTACTGTTGCAATCAACTTTTGAAGGTGTTATTAAACTCCAAATTGTGCTCATGATAGCGCATTGAAAAATTATTTGTGTCTAGTTATCATTTTACTCATCAAGCAAGTCATTTGGCTAACCAAGCTAGGAGAAAACTTGATTTTCCCAAGGTCACTTTAGAGGTGCATCAATTCTCCTGAGGCAATTGTATTTTTGACATTTCTCTAAAACCGTGACACCTGTGTAAAAAGTGAAGGAGGTTTTTCTTCCTTGGCATATTGTGGGCAAAAACCTCTCTTAGTTTTCCAAAACGCATCTTTTCTTGCTCAGAAACATCATTTGAGTGAATTATTGAGCCTTCCTCTGGCCTGCAAGTATTATTGAAGCACTTTGAGAACAACAATTTGCAAACCCTAGACCTACTAACTCTTTAATGACCAAGAGATTAGAACAAAACTGTAAATAACCTTTAAAATTATTTGACAAACAGACCTAAACCAGCAGGATAAGGCATAAGGGATAAATGAGTGACCAGGTCCTTCCGTTAGATTATGGCATGCCCCTAGCGGAATGCAACTGAGTGAATGGAGCGAGACACCTAAAAATGAAATGCAGAAAGAGTTTTGATCTTTGACGGAGGAATGACAAGCCCGACTCTAACAGATAGCAATTGTCGAAATCACGTGTTATCGCATCGGACAAAAGAGTGTTTGAAAGCCTAATTATAAACCGTTGATAGTGTTATTTGCGGTTCATGCAAAGTCTTTGAAATAAAGCAACAATAGTGTTTTTGTGTAATTCCTTTGGAATTACAGCCTTGATAGAAGGATAAGGGCTCTGTGTAATAAATTGCATCAATAGAAAGGGTTGGGGTGATCAGAGGGAAACCCATGAGGCTGTCAGTTTAACAGTAAATGACTGATACGCCAATTGAAGCAGAGGGAGAAATTTGGCAAGATATTGAAGAAATTGTAGCTAGATTTGCGAGGTTGTCTATATTGCCTGCACCCAGGCCACCAGTCGACTGCCTTGTTAATTGTGATACACCAAATACAACATTTAGGGAGATGAATAGTTGGTGATCAGAGATAGTTTTGAGGAGATCTTTGATGGTGAGGCGGTGGAGCTCTGCGGGGCCACCAGTCGACTGCCTTGTTAATTGTGATACACCAAATACAACATTTAGGGAGATGAATAGTTGGTGATCAGAGATAGTTTTGAGGAGATCTTTGATGGTGAGGCGGTGGAGCTCTGCGAGGTTTGAAGGAGGGACTGGGTTACTACGACTTGGTTGCTCTGTAAGCTATGGTTACTGGCCTTAAGGCTTCTTGCTGCTTGTTGACGGTCTATCTAACCTTGAGGAACTTGGTGGTGAGCTTCTATCTTTGTCTTATTTTCCCGAGGAACTGGCCGGTGGTTCTCTGTGTGGGGACCAACAAAGCCTCCTTAGTATATTCATTAACTTTGCGGTTTCAAGAAGGGTTTCTTCCTTATGGCTTTGTTTTGCAACGACAGGGGAAGCATTTTTATGCAGTTGTCATGAGGGTTAAGTCGGGTGGTTATGATCCTTGAGGGTCTGTCTTTTGGTAGTGGTTTAAAGAGTCAGTTTTCCATCCCTTGTTTTTCCAATAATTTTGCAATTTCAAGAAGGGAATCATCCTAGTGGGTTCATTTGCAACAGCGGAGGAAACGGTTTTTGGACCCGGATGTTAAGGGCTATTGATGCTGTCACGAGGGTTTAGCCGAGAGGTTACGGTCTTTGTGGGTCAGTCTTTTGGCAAAAGGTTTTAACGAGCCGTGTTACCAATGGTATTTCCCGGGAGGAACATTCCTCACCCCAATCAATAGGGGTCCTCATTTTTTGTTTTATCTTGGAACGGTGTCTGGAGTAGCCTTGGTAGCTGGCGCTCGGATGGATGAGCAGCTATTAAACTATTCAACTGATTCTCTGACTGCAGAAGACATCTAGGTCAACTTCACCTGTCCAGTTCCTGCTGTCACTGAGCCGATGGTAGCCAATTTACCAGTCACGTGGGTGGAAGGGTTTACTATGATGATGAACGACATGGACTAACCGTACAGGACGTGGACGACCCGCAACCGCTAACGACTATCGCTGAAGGTATTTTTAGCCCCGGAGAGGGCTTGGAGCCCCCTTTTCTCTCCATCCCTTCACCTTCAGAACTCTGAGTTTTGTCTCAAGCGTATTTGATGGGTGCAAACCTACAAGGTGGTGTCGGTTCCTCAACAGAAGGGGTTAGTGAGTTGCAGCCTCTTTCTCAAGGATTGACAACAAAATAGTTGGGGCTACTTGGGACTGCCCCTTTTTACCCAGACATCCAACCAATGGGCTCTGCCCCACCCTTAGGCTTCTTCAATGGCATAGCTGGGCTAGAACAAGGCATAGAGGATATAAGATCCTCGGACTCAGAAGACAACGGCCAAGCAGAGGGCGAATAGGCTACCTATACACCGCCGCGGCGAGCAAAAAAATCCAGGAATGCGAAAACTAGAGAAAGGGACATGCGCCTGGTCTTTGGGGAGGGTATCACAATGGCTCAAGATTCCCTAATAGAGAGCATTGTTCTCATTGGAAGGGTTCGGGGTAGGAATTACACACCTATGTGATTGCAGAAGTGGACCGCTGAGATTTGGGGCAACCTTCTGATGCAGCTCCCTGGCATACTTTCTCTGTCCCGTGGTTGGTTTTCCTTGATCTTTTCCCACCCTGATCAGGTAGATTGGGTTCTGACTCGATACTAGCACATCGAGATGACCACTGTGCTGCTGAAAAGATGGTCGCCAACGTTCAACCCGGAAAAGGAGAATCTTGGCGCTGGTCCGATTTGGGTCCGCTGCCTACCCTCCTGTTGCAGTTTTGGGCTGAGGAGTTCTTCAAGGTGACTGGAGATGACTTAGGAGTTTATTTGGATCATGATAGGACTTATCAAGACACAGGTTGTTTGGATATGGCTCGCATTCTAGTGTATCTAGACACCAGAGAGGACCTGGTGGAGAGCTATCTTTTCCAAATGGGCGACATTACTCGTCGGAAAATCCTGTAGTACGAAGGCATTCCCTTTTGTTGCCAGAAATTTCATGAGCTGTGGCAGCTTTACAAAGATTGTCCCAGAGTGACCGAGCTAAGCCAGAATCCTCCCAAATCGCTAGTTTCGACTTATACTCAAACTTCGGAGTCGGAGGTCCCTCCTCTGGTGGACACTCATGAGTCTTCTATGCCTATTCAGCAGGAGCCGCAACAACCTGTCTCTCATCAGGACTCCATGGTCTCGTAGGCTCTGTTATATACATATTTGGGCACATCAACCCCAAACTTATATGTCGATAAACTAGGGCTCATCAACCCCTAAAAGAGTTGTTTCATATCCTAAAGAAACATAGTCATCTGAATACATCATTCTCCAAAAGTTCCAACTGAGAAACCATCCAGAAATGGCCTAAATTAAACCATACTGACTGCTTCACTGGCAAAGTGCTATGCATACTGAGTGGTACACTGCCAGGGTGCAATGCATACTGATTAGGCCTTCTATAGGGTGCGATGGGCGAGGATGGACAAATGTCTGAGACAGTTTTCTGGGTGGTTGCTCATGGAATCTTCTAGAAACTTCTCCTGTGCCACTTGCCTCTCTGAATTCACCCATGGATGAATAAGGGATCTAAGAAATCTCCAAATGGAACCAATTGTAACAAGTGGAATGACACTAATCAAACCCCATGGATGACTCACACCCTTGCACACATCTATAAATGGATCTCCAATTCAAGAGATTTAGAGGCTGGAATATTGTGAATTGCAAGGAAGTGTTGATAGTTTGTAATTGAGGAAAGAGCATTCTATTGTTGGAGTGATCTTGCTATTTCATGAGGTGAAGAAGGATTGAAGCTGGGAGAATGATGCTGGATGAGACAACTGGGTTGTAATTCTCCCTTCTATTAATAAAATTCTTCAAGTTTTCTTCCATATTATTGTGCAATTGCGAATGTTATCATTTGTTCATTATATATCTGATTCTGTAATGTTTTTGTTGCAATAGATCACGATGCTTTGACAGTTCTTTGTTGTTGTACTTGTGCAAGTACTCTCCAAGCGTGTTAAGTACGGGGAGGAGTTGGAGGCTCTATCAAAGTGGAGAGAGGGCAAGCAAGGGATCAAGCGAAAGTTCCAGGTTGGTTCCATTATCTTTCTCTTATTTGTTACACATAGAAGAAATCGTTGAATTGCTTTAAATTGTTGTTTCTAGGGTAGTTGTCAAACCTAGAGGGCTAGCATTCTTTAGGAATACTAGTTTTCTCATAAACAAATTGGCAACTCCGCTGGGGAGAACAGATGTTTGTTTTTTGTTATTGTTTGTTTTATAAACTATAGACAGAGTCTGCAGTCAGCCAGGTAGCCTTTGAACTGCTCTTTCTCTACAATTGCATAGTAGATGAATGCTGCTTCAGTCAATCTCTAGTTTAGTTTATGAATTGAACATTTGACTTACAAGCACATCTAGATGCCCTTTTGGTAGCTCAGTAACCTCTCAAGACATTCTTCTATACTTTGCTCTTTAGTGTTCATCGAAACTCAGCTTAACTCATTGAAAACAGCTGCACATCTGAGCCAAAACCCATTTCAATTGCGCTCTCTCGATCATTGCACTGTCTTCCATTGTAACTCAGTATGCATCGCACCTCCTGAGTGTAGTAAGTGCAATGAATCTCTGTTTCTGTGAAGCCGAGGTGCGATGGTTGACTGAACTCTTTTTCCATTCTAGAAATTGAGGGTTTTTTGACCTTGTTTTCAGTTTTGTTTAATTGTTTTGTTGCACATGAACAATGCCTCCTTACTGAAGCCTACTTGCATCACATCGACCAACCTCAATTACATTAGGATTAGTGAATGTTTTTTGTGTGTTTGTTTATCATTTACAATCCTTTGTTGAAAATTTGTTTAAATCGATTTGTCGCTTTGATACAAAAGTGTCGTAATTGTCATTTTGTGTCGAAAAGAGAAGTGTCGTGAATTCTTCCTTCCCTTGATAATTGATTGAACTTCTCTTCATGTATTTGATTTGATTTGTTTTTATTCGAAGTGTCAAAATAATTTTTATTCAAAATTGAAAAGTGTCGTTGAGTCTTCCTTTCTCTTTTGAAGAAATTGTCGAAAATGTCATTTTGAATGAAATATTTCAAATCTTTGCTGCATTTAGTTTTCCTTTTTGGCATTTTTAACATTAAGGAGAACGAAAAAAAATACATGCATTTGCATTTAGGAGTTGTAGATTTGTGTGCGAATATATGATTTAGGGAAATGCACTAGGGTGTGCTCTTTGCACTGTTATTTTCTTTCCCTAGTAGCTAGGATTTTCATTGCTCAAAATAAACAAAAATTGTTTATCATTGTAGATTACATTTTAGGAATTTCAAATCATCATCATGCAGAGAACCATTGAAAGGAAAACTCTAAACAAGATCAAATTTAAAATAAATTTTAATGAACCTAACAACGCTTTGGAACTTAATGCAACATATCTAGAGGTCTAGGCTAGAAACGTGTTCCGGCGTCATTAAAACTAGTGGCTATTTTTTTCATTGAAAGTTGGGTGATTCCTCCTCCTTGATATGACAAGTGCTAGCACGGACTTGTCCTCCCTGTACCGTCGTGTATATATTGGGAGACCATAATAGGCTTAAATCCTTTATCCATAGGAAGTCGAGTCTGTCGCCTTATTGATTGCATTGCACTGAACACAACATTCGGGAAGATTGACTACCGTACATAAGTCCTTGGTAATTTCTTTTTAATTTATCACCAAGGTGTATATTGCAGTTTTACGATTGGTTTGGTAATCCCTCTGTCTAGATTTTCCAGAGTATTCCCTTTCGTTCCTTTTCGACTCTTTAAAAGAAAAGGTCCATCTGAGCACTTGTCCTTTCAAGCTCATTAAAAATCGAAGGAGACTAGAGTCATCTTTAGCTTTTTCTCGACTCTTAAAAACTGAAAATGCAAAGTTGTGTCAAAGCGTCATTAAAATTAATTGAATTTGGAATAACATCTATGTTCCTTAGTTGATATTAGGTTGAGATATATGGAGACAAATACGGAGTCCACCAATCAAGGAATCCCTTTTGAAGGGAATCCTAGTCATTTTCCTTCCTTCAGAATATTGGTGCTCTTTATATGGCTACATTATCCCTTTCGGGACTTACCATTGGCCTGCCAGTATTGTTGTTTTCAACCTCTTTGGTTCAAAATGGGGGTACACCTTCAACTGAACAAAATCAATCTCCAATTGATCCTGAAGTTGACCCTTCGCCTTCTTCCTCATTTGTTTCTCCCTCCCCTTCTTCCTCTTCGCTTGGTGAAAGTAGTGATACTAGTAACCAGGTGGTTGAGAAGAAGAAGAAAGGGAAGGAGAAGAAGAAGAAGCCAAATCAGCAAAGGGGAAACCAGGCAACCATTGCTTTGAATGCATCATCTGACGAAAATCGCCCATTAAACTTCCCAAAGCAAAATATCTATGCATAATTTGTACAGGAGACCATTTTCATTGAGATTGTCCTTACTTTCCTTGGATCTTGAAAGAAGGGTCTTCCTGTTCACACCATCTGGTGTCATCAACCTCTGGAGATCATGTTAGTAACACACCATCAACTAGTGATAGTAAAGTTTGTGGACATAAGGGAGAGGTTAGGATTCCATGTAGGTTATGTGAAGGTAATCATTCCATTCACCTTTGTCCCTTTTTGGATGAAGCCAAAAGAGTGTTGGATAATCGTCCTGCTTCACCGCAGCGACTTCCATCTGGTTACATGAAACTCTCCCTAAGTCCTTCACTATTTGAAAAACCGACTGACTTAAATCAACTGTCGGTCGAAACCACTCTCTCTGAAAGTGAATCTTATGAGTCTATACCCAACCAAAGTCAACAGGTCGAGGTAACAGTTGACCCAATTTCACCTTCAGCTAATCGTATCTTTCTCGAAGAGAGTGAAAATGATACCATTCAAGTTCTTTTCGTTACTTCGGATTCTAACGACCTTGGGGGCAATCTGTCTGTTCCATCAAGATACGAGGAAAACTCTCCAGTTCTCGTAACTCAACGGGTCAATTCTCCCGTTTCTTCGGTACCCCCTCCAAGTAGTCTAGTCACTTCCTTTGATTGGAATCGACTGGCAAGATCGCGCCTTCCTTCTTATGTACCTTTCCAGATCATAGTACAAGTTTGTAAAATGATCATGTCTGGCACTATTATAGATGAAGGTGCATCAGTGAGTATCTTTTCCTCAATTATTTGGAAAGCGCTTGGTTCACCACCGCTTATGCCTATTACTCAGAATTTGTTAAGCTTTAACAAAGGAACAAGTCGACCGTTAGGGACCCTTCCTAAGTTACCTATTACTTTGGGAGGGAAAACCGTTCATCTGAACGTGGTGGTAGTCCCGGGGCAGTTATATTACAATTTACTTCTTGGGCGTGACTATGTTTATAACATGGAAGCTATTGTTTCAACACTCTTCGAAGTGATGCATTTCCTACATGAAGGCAAGATTTTCACCGTTGACTAGCTTTCATTTCCTGGTCCAAACATAGCTCCAAGTCAATCATCATCCCTAAATGGCCCATTTACATCAACAGTATCACTTGAACCTTCATTCCATCCACTTGATAACCATGAGTAGTCTAGTGAGTGTAATGAAGCTTGGAGGGCATGCACCTAGTTGTAAAGATAATTTTCCCTGTAGGTTATGTGATTGGTCTATCACACCATTCACCTTTGTCTATCTGAACGAAGCCAAATGGGTGTTGGATAACCGTCCTGCTTCACTGCAATGACTTCCATCTAGTTACAAAAGTCTCTTCCTTTCATCATGCTGGGGGCATGCAAACCCATCCAAGCATAGTTTCCCATGGTTCAAGCTTGTCTAAAAATGAACCCATTTTCAAGCATAGTTTTGTCGTTTCGAGCTTGTGTAAAAATGAAACTGAATCCAAGCATAGTTCCCCATGGTTCAAGCTTGTCAAAAAATGAACCCATTTACAAGTAATTAACCTTTTTGATTGCCATTCTATCAGCCTTTTGAACCTTGGTTGTGCACATCCCATCACCACCATCCCTTTGGCCAATCATACGCTTCCACTTGGTTGTTTTACCCCTTTTTGAGGAACAGTCACAATGAGTGGTCTTATTAGCCAGCCTCTTCACAGAAATCAACATGTTTTGAGAAGTTCCAAAATCATCGGAACCAGTTGCTACCTTAGACACCACTCGTTCCTCAAAATTGAGTCCTCTTTAAACCCTTTTCAGACTCGTTAAATATGAAAAGATTATCGAGCGCTTGGCCTTTCCAGCTCGTTAAATTGACTGGAAATGTCACGCCTCCTGCATTATTTTATCTTTTTTCGGACCTGAGGGATTACTTTACAAAAAAGAACTTATGGAGTTTTCTTTTCGTCCCTTTTCAAACTCTCTAAACATGAAAAGGACCGATTTATTCTTGTCGTTAAACTCGTTAAAACAATAGCGACAAACTTGTCCATCTAGATGAAACCAAGTTTCACTGTCGCTAGACTCGTTAAAACATTAATAGCGACAGGTTTGCCTGAAGGGTGAATTATAGAACAAGCATATGTTATCCTCCTCAAGCTTGACAAAAATAAAGAGGTACTGGTCAGCAATGACTGGGGAAAAAGGGGAAGAAAACTTGAAGAATTTATGGTAGCAGGTCGCTCTTGAACATGACACTTTCACTTCATCACCATTATTGAGTTGGGTTGGGTTATTCCGTTCACCGGTCATCTCACCATTGGTCTTTCATACCATCCATCTTTTGGGGTTAATGCTACCAATTCATCTCAATGTCGTCGACCTGTTCAAGAGAAGTCATTCAGTTGAGAAACCACCATCTAGTTAATGTCTCATCCACTGCAATACCTCCAACCTTCATTTTCATGACCGCCATTTGTCGTCAGTTCATTTTTCACCTCCAGAAAATCATTTGCTTTGTTTCGTGTCGTAGATGTGGGATACATCAAGGCCCTCCTACGACGAGTCACTTCTTGTCAACATCATCTCATTATCCAAGAAGTTGACTTAGAAACAACCATTTCAGTGCTTTTGATCTTGCATACATCAATGAAAAGTTTCTCACTTCTGACGACAGGTTGACATCAATGGCCTTCGACTGAAAGATTTTGTGTGGTGTTCGACATCGGATCATGTATTCACACCACGTGAATTGTAATCTAGTACCTTGAGGGTCATTATCATTATCAGTGATTCCTCTTGCGTCTGTTAACAGCTCACGTCATTGGCTGATAATCAGGCAATGTCTTTCCATGTTTGACTTCAAAACATCTCTTCACATGGATTGACTTGTACATTGAGCGAAGATTGGACGAGTTTGAAGACCCCGGATCTAGTTTCATCCATATGGGCTGCGATATATTCAGGAATATAAAAACATCAAATGTACAAAGGCTCTACACAGATGGTCATCCTAACCATGGATGATGACTCTATATTTGAAGATTCACCAGTCTGTATCTGCAAATGGCTATCTGATCTATGTATATGAAATGAATTTATAAAGCTGAGCATGGGAATGCGTCCCTTAGTTAGATAATGAAAATCATATTATGATGATGTATTGTATTGTGACTTACGCAAGTCACCTTCCAGTTCGAAACTTCGGATCCTCATGATAAAACATTTCACCCGACATCAATATTTATGACTTCATGCTTTAGGGGGCAACTGTTATAGACATATTTGGGCACATAAACCCAAAAATTATATGTCGATAAACTAGGGCTCATCAACCCCTAAAAGATTTGTTTCATACCCTAAAGAAACATATCATCTGAATACATCATTCCCCAAAAGTTTCAAGTGAGAAACCATCCAGATATGGCCTAAATTAAACCATACTGACTACTCCACTGGCAAAGTGCGATGCATACTGAGTGGTACACTTCCAGGGTGTGATGCATAATGATTAGGCCTTCTATAGGGTGTGATGGGCGAGGATGGACAAATGTCCAAGACAATTTGCTAGGTGGTTGCTCATGGAATCTTCTAGAAACTTCTCCTGTGCCACTTGCTTCTCTGAATTTGCCCAAGGATGAATAAGGGATCTAAGAAATCTCCAAATGGAACCAATTATAACAAGTGGAATGACACTAATCAAACCCCATGGATGACTCACACCCTTGCACACATCTATAAATGGATCTCCAATTCAAGATATTTGGAGGCTGGAATTTTGTGAATTGTAAGGAAGTGCTGATAGTTTGTAATTGGGGAAAGAGCATTGTATTGTTGGAGTGATCTTGCTATTTCATGAGGTGAAGAAGGATTGAAGCTGGGAGGATGATGTTGGATCAGATAATTGGGTTTTAATTCTCCCTTCTATTAATAAAGTTCTTCAAGTTTTCTTCCATATGATTGTGCAATTGTGAATGTTATCACTTGTGAATGCTATCATTTATTCATTATATATCCGATTCTGTAATGTTTATGTTGTAATAGATCACGATGCTTTGACGGTTCTTTGTTGCTGTACTTGTGCAGGTACTCTCCAAGCGTGTTAAGTACGGGGAGGAGTTGCAGGTTCTGTCAAAGGGGAGAGAGAGCAAGCAAGGGATTAAGTGGAAGTTCCAGGTTGGTTCCATTATCTTTCTCTTATCTGTTACACATAGAAGAAATCGTTGAATTGCTTTAAACTATTGTTTCTAGGGTAGCTGCCAAACCTAGAGGGCTAGCATTCTTTAAGAATACTAGTTTTCCCAGAAACAGGCTCCTCCAGCCAACTCTCGTTCAAGGGACTTGGCCTTTGCGGGTACTCCTCCTTCCTCTACTACTCATTTATCTCATGATGTTTTGGGTTCTGTTAATTTTTCTTCATCTATGTGTATATCTGGGTCATTTTCTGAGGTTAGCAAGTTGTTCTCCCCGGTTTTTCCTCTTCCTCCAGCCACTCCTTCCCTCCCATCCTCCATCCCCCATACCTCTGCTGAGCAGTCTGTCTCATTTCAGGGAGGCAGCGCATCTTTTAGCAGGCCCCATCGTTACTTCCTTCGTTCTCTCCCTACTGCTCCTTCAACAACCTTCAGTTTGGATACTGATCCCCCCCCTCCCATAACCCATAAACCCACCTGCGGCTGACAATCTAAAATCTCTAAAGCCATCAAAAGGGTAGGTGCTGAAGTGGCTTCGGGGGTACAATCCCTAATCGATTGGGTTCTTAGAGCAAAGGGAAACCCACACATTGTTCCCCCATGATTTGTCTCTCTTTCAATTGCAAGGGTTTAGCCAACCCAAAAAAAATAAAAAATTGGCACTCAAGAGACTTTGTCTTTCCGAAAGATTGGATGCTATTTTTTTGCAAGAAACACTAGGCGAAGGAATCCAGGTTAATCTGTTGTTATTAAGTTTTCTCCCAGATTGGGAATTTCACTTTCTGGATGTTAGGGGTTGCTCTAGCCGTTGTAGTGGCTTCAGGGGTACAATCCCTAATCGATTGGGTTCTTAGAGCAAAGGGAAACCCACACATTGTTCCCCCATGATTTGTCTCTCTTTCAATTGCAGGGGTTTAGCCAACCCCAAAAAAAAAATATATAATATATATATATATATATATATATATTATATATATATATATATATATATATATATATATATTATATATATATATATATAGAATATATATTAATATATATCTATATAATATATATATATATATAATATAGAAATATATATATATATATAGAGATATATATATATATATATAGATATATATATAGATAAAATAAAAATAAAAAAATAAAAAATTGGCACTCAAGAGACTTTGTCTTTTCGAAAGATTGGATGTTATTTTTTTGCAAGAAACGCTAGGCGAAGGAATCCAGGTTAATCTGTTGTTATTAAGTTTTCTCCCAGATTGGGAATTTCACTTTCTGGATGTTAGGGGTTGCTCTAGCCATTGTGCCTTGGGTTTTAATAAACACTCCACTAATATTCTCAATGTCTGGGGGGGGAAGGTTTTCTTGGTGTCGATATAGTCTCGGTGGAGCTCAACAGGCCACTCAGGCTCATCAATATTTACGGTCCATGTAAGAACAAGGAATCATATTGGAAAGGGCTTATGGGGGATGATTTCATGCACTATGAGAACATAATCATAGGTGGAGACCTAAATTTCTCCCTTGGGTTGACTGAATCGTGGGGTTCCTGGGGTCAATGTGACCACCTCACGGTTTTCTTTGAAAATTTGTTGGACTCCCATGATTTACTGAATATTGATCCTACCAAGATCAAGCCAACCTAGGGAACCGAAGAACGGGGGCAGAGGTGCTAGCTAGAAGGCTGGACCATCTTTTCATCAAGGCTCCTCTCCTGGCAAGTTTGAATCTGTTTCGTCAATGGGTGGGCTCAGGTGGAATCTCGGATCAATCTCCCTTCTTTTTGGAGTTCAGGGATAATAATTTTAAATCGTCGGCGCCCTTCAAATTCAAGTCTTCATGGCTCCTGGATGTGAGCTTCCAGAAATTAGTTGTTGACTCTTGGATCCACTGTTCCCTGAATGATCCCTCCCCTCCTGCCATGGTTTTTGCCAAAAATTTAGCTGGTTTAAAATCCAAAACAATTATCTAGGCTAAGGAGAAACAAAGGAAAGAGGAGGAAGACCTACTTGGGATTGAATTGGCTCTCAAAGAATTCGAAGCCTTGGCACCCAGCAGCATGGCATTAGCTGATTCAAGGGCTCGACTAACTCTTCTTGAATCTGGAAGAATCAAGCTTCTATGTTTGCAAGAAGAGCACTGGAGGCTAAAGAGTATAGCGCTCTGGTTACAAGCTGGAGATAAAAACTCAAAAAAAAATTCAACAATATGCAAGGGGTCAGAAGTCAACCAATACAATTTGGGAGCTTCAATACCATGATGGAAGAAAAGAAAACTCCTTTGAGCAGCTGCCTGACATGGGGGTTAGACATTTCTCTAATAAATACAAAACCCCAACAGGTATAACACTGTCGAGCATCATCCGTACATGTGAATCTTTGTCCAGGTTTGTAGAACCAGATGAGGTGGAAACTTTAAATCCCCCGGTCACTAGAGGTGAATTAGAAGTAGTGTTGAAGTGCTTTAAAAAGGATAAGAGCCTGGGTCTGGATGGGTGGTCGGCTGAATTATACAACTCCTTCTTTGAGCTTATTGGAGATGATCTTCTTCAGACTATAGAGGAGTCTAGAAGAACATGTAGAATGTATGATGCTTTTAATGCGACTTTCCTGGCTCTCATTCCCAAATCAGACAATCCTTCCTATTTTGATGATTACTGACCCATCTCCCACTATAATAGCATCTACAAAATCATCTCTAAAACTATTGCTCTTCGTATCAAACCTATACTTTCTTGGATTTTTCCAAGGAAGATATTGCTTTCCTCAGTCAGCGCCAGATCCATGAAGCCATTGGGATGGCCCAGGAAGCCCTCCATTCGATCAAAAAGCTACATAAAAAGTCCATTATTCTTAAAATTGATCTTTCCAAAGCCTTTGATCATGCTTGTTGGTCATATCTTCGTTTAACTCTCACTCATATTGGCTTTCCCCATGCCTTTATCTCTTGGATTATGTGTTGTCTCTCTTTGGTCTCTTACAGTATCCTCATCAATGGTGCCGCCTCCATTTTTTTTCACGTGGAGAGCAGACTTAGACAAGGTTTCCCTCTTTCTTTGCTACTCTTCCTTCTCATTATGGAAGGGTTTAGCAAGCTTATTAAAAAAGGAAGGGAGGAAGGTGTGTTGGGGGGTGTCTGGATCTCTGATATGTCAACACTAACCCATCTTTTATTTGTAGATGATGCTCTAATTTTTTAAATGGATCCTTTCATGACTCATATGCTTTCAAGGCCATTCATATGCTTTCAAGACCATTCTATCTCTTTTTTGCAAAGTTAAAGGAATGGAGCCTAATTTTGATAAGTCCGCAATTATCATTGTGACCTGTCAGTTGCATGAATCAAGATTCGCTAGCCAACGATTTGGCTATGTGAGGCAAGATCTGGAGGTTGGACTAAAATATTTGGGTTTCAGATTGAAACGAAATGTTGTGCTCCCCATTAATGGCGGTGTAGAAGGATAATCCAACGCTCCCTGTGTGTTTCGTGGCATGTGCTTAAATCTACCGATGTGTCTGTTTACTAACACCTGCGGGTTTTGGTGTAATGGCAATCGTGACTCCAACAAGTGGTATCAGAGCCAAAGGTCTCGAGTTCGGAACACACCTGGCTCACGTTGGGGGGGGGGAGATTGTTGTGCTCCCGTTAATGGAGGTGTAGAAGGATGATCCAAGGCTCACTATGTGTTTCGTGGCATGTGTGACATGTGCTTAATTCTATCGATGTGTCTGTTTACTAACACTTGCGAGTTTTGGTGTAACGACAATCGTGACTCCAACACCACATGGTTATTGTATAGCTGACTAGGCCTGGCTTACTGTAAAACTTGAAAGCAGAATCAACATCTGGTGGCAACGTTGGCTTTCTAGAGTAGGTTGGATCACCCTGCTCAAATCAGTACTGGAAGCAATCCCGGTTTATTAGATGTCGTTGGCCTGGATCCCCCAAGGAATTCTAAAAAGGATTCAACAAATCTGTTGTCGTTTCCTTTGGAGAGGCCAGAACACAAGGCGAGCATTTGCTTGGGTTCACTGGGAGCGAATTGGAAAACCTAAAAAATTGGGGGGGTTGGGGTATAAAAAACCTTCAGCTATTTGCAAAGGCACTTGCTGCAAAAATGGGTTGGAACCTCATAAATTCTAGAAGCCTATGGTAGGAGGTTATTTACTATAAATACATCCATCCTCTTATTGTCATAGAATGGATCTGCAGCCCCACCAATTCGTCAACTAGTGCCTCTATCATATGGAAAGCAATTACTCAATCCCTCCCCCTCATTAAGAGAGGATTGGCATGGAAAATTGGGAAAGGGGATCAAGTGAGAATTGGCTTGGATGCTTGGGGCAACTGTGGGAATGCTCATATTCTTCCACGACAACTTTGTAATCATCTCCATGGCACATGAATTACCCATATTGCGTAGATTACAAACGCAGATCAGGACTGGTGGCAACAACAATGTTGGTTGGACCACAGGGAGCTCAACATCCCAGATCGATGGAGCGAGGACTGGCAGCGCTTTATTGGGGCACTTGAGGAGGCCAATGTGATGATCAATGATCAACAAGATGTCCTTATTTGGGCCCCAACCCCCATGACAGATACTCCCCAAAAGACGGTTATGCGACCTCCATGGCTGCTAGGGAAAATGGTGATATCTGTTGGTCGTGGCGCCACCTATGGAAATTAAAAGGCCCACCAAAATCCAAATTATTTATGTGGTGCATTCTTATGGAGAAGGCCCCTACTGAACTTAATCTAATGCGCAGGGCATTCCATGGTCCCTCTAGATGTTGCTTATGAAAACAGCATGAGGAAGATACAAACCATTTATTTCTCACCTGCCCTGTGACGACTTTCTTCTGGTCAAGGATCACTACTTCCCTAAATTTGTAGACTGTTTGGTCTAGGCATAATGTAAGTGAGGCTTGGCTCTGATGATGTACAAAAGCTCAATCTCATAAAGACAGGAATTTGCCGTTGATTATTTGTTGGGGTATATGGATTAACAGGAACAAAACTATTTTTATGGATGCCACGATAAATTGGGACACCTCTTGTTCAATGCCACTGGCTATTTTTAACTTGATCCCGGATGATCCTGACAGTAAGCCCCCCCGGGTCATCGTCCTGAACTTATTGATTCTAGTTTCCCCTGGGGTTACTTTGATGGCTCGACTCAAGCTGATGGCTGTGGGGCGGGGGTTTGCATATCGACAACCTAGTGTCCTACAGAATAAAAGTTGGCCTGGGCAGGGGTACCAACAACTATGATGAACTCAACAGTCTTAAACACCTCCTTCTATTTGCAATAGAACTAAATTGTGAAAAGATTTAGATTTTTGGTGACTCACAGCTCACTATAAACTGGATAAATGATGTATATCACTGTCACTTGCACACACTCAAAGACACTATGGCTGATATCATTACTCTAAAGTCTCAATTTGATTCTTTTGCAAGCTCACACATATACAGGGAAAGGAATAAGATCGTTGATCGTCTTTCCAAAATGGTCGCGCAGCTGAACAAAGGACAATGGAAGATTCAGGAATTCAGGGAGGGCACTTTCTCCCGTTTTTACCACCGACCGTTCATGGAGATGAACGGGCTCATCACTAAATGATCCCTTTGATCATTCCATTTCTGGATCTTTTGATCTATGTTTATAATCTTACTATTATGACCTATTGTTTTTACTTTATGGGACTGAACTCAGTTTTATCTTGTTTTTTGATGGATTATCTGGACTTCTTTGAAGTTTATTATCAGTAACATCATGGATGCATTTTACTAAAAGTTTAACTATATTACTTGAACTGCTTCTCAGTGATTGCATCTGATACATGCAGCATTATACAACATGTAATTTTCTTATTTATTAATGAAAATTACGCCTTTTTCCATGGAAAAAAAACATTAAGGGAGATTGCCTACATGTACTTAACCATATATTATAGTTCGCAATCCCCTGGTAATCCTTTTATGCCTAGTTACCCCTTTTTATGTTTATTTATGTTTTTACTTTTCAAAATCAATTAATTAAACATGGAAGAACATCCTCATTGTTCGCTTAGAATGTAAAGATTGCCTCCATTACCTCTAGAGGCAACATTTGGACGTCTTAAACATAAGAAAACACAAACTACCGAACCTGGTACATCGGAAGCTACCCCATTTGGAACTACATCCAAAGTTAGTCAACCAAAATCATCACTTCCTATTAGTGTCAAACTTGAAGATACATCTTTGGAAATTGGTGACTTTGAAGGAGTTGAAACTTCTCAACCGGAAGTTGTTGAGACAATAGAACCTGAAGTTATAGAACCTGAAATTGTAGACTTAGAAATCTTACAACCTAAGGTAATACATCATGAGGAACTACAAGTTACTGAACCAATCACTTTAGGAACTTATTCTTCCATTTCTTTGCCTTTATCTCATCCACAACCTTTGTCCTCGGGTGCCGAAGAAGAATCACTTCCACTTGGTTTATTGAGTACATAAGATATTATTGAGGAAGAGCCTTCTCAACCTCAAAATCCTATTTCATTTATAGGAACTTCTATCTATCAAGCTTTTCCTTTTGTTACCCCTAATACTCAACTAGAAGCTCATGTTGGACGCCTAATTTGCTAAGGGTTATCGTGTGGAAATTGAACAATCAAAGGGAGTCTAATAGACCTTGGAAAATGAATCCAAGAGTCACACCCATGTATTACAAATGTACATCTTTTGAATAATAAAGCATCTCACGATTATCTATCCTATTTTTTGTCCACATTCCATGTGTGTTTAACATGGTATCAAGCACACGTCTACCAAAAACATTCAGTTTGAGCCAATGAAAACCTTGTTCCTTATGCAGTCCTACACTTGTCAGACCTAATAGTTTATTGTACTATTGCATATATGTGGTAGCAGACCTATCTGTGGTTGTCAATAATACTAATTCTTTTTACTCCGCAAGTTGGGTGCGTTAAGCCCATCTATGTGCTGCCCAAAACTGTCTCCTATTCCAACGCACATTACCCATGTCCAAACTTATCCCTCTTCAGCTTCCTAATCGGTTTTGTATTTCGGCTTGTCAACTCTATCAATTTTCTCAAAATTGAGCATTTATCCCTACTCATTTGTTACTCTATCAACTTGTGTTACTTGACTACCTGACTTCCTTGACAGTTTCATTATGGGTTGAACTGTTTCACCATCTCCTCGATAGCATTACCAGAAAATTAAGATGCACCCTACCAAGATTTTTTTGAGATCAAGAATGGTTTGTTGTGGAAATTCCTTGCAAAGAACATTCACATTCTTTCCTTTCAATATATGTTGGTGCACCATGCATAGGCTAAATTATAGACTTGGATGAAGGAACCTCCTGAGTCTGCGTTTGTGATAGGTGGAAGCCATTGCAAGTACTTCCCTTGAGGGAACTGAGCCACTTCCATATTATTGGTGTCATCTGCCATTTATGTTCTTGCTTTTCTTCCTCTTGCTGGACGAATGAGGGATTTACCAACAACAATGGAGGCCATGGTATCCATCTGATGGGGAAATATATTTAGGTTCATAATTCATGTTACTGAGTATTTCATTGCCTCTAATAGGTTTTAAACGAGAGTATGGAAGTAACTGCTCCTGAACATGAGAGCTTAGAATTGTTTGGTCGACACATGAAATTGTGGTAAGATCCCTCAAATTCACTTAGAATCTTGAATGAAATTCTGAGCTTGAGCATGCCACCAAATTCACCAGAAAATCCTCATGCTCACCAACTTGTCTTAGACTTTGTATCTCTCCTCCATTGTTCTCTTTCATACATGTCCAAAATTCTCTTGTTGTTGTGCATGCCTGTTCACCGCATGGCCATGAGACTCTCAAAATAAAACAAAAATGATGAGGGAAGCTTCCGTATAGTCTATAGGTAAAACAAAAGGGAAAAAAAATTGCAATTCAGGGAGATAATTACCGTAATTTCTTGGAGCTTTTTGTTCATTTCATTGGATTTGATTAGAAATGATGCCACTGTGTATATAATTCAACCCATAATTCCAATTGTTGCACGTTGTAATAGTGGCCCTGGCCTTAGCAAAGGAATAATATTGTTGCACATTGTTCATTGTAATGTTATCTCAAAGGAACAACAACCTTTAAATTACCCAGAACTCTAGCTGATTTTGTCTTTGGTTGTGGGTAATTGAATTTGTGCCATTTGTATTAATATTTCATAAATTCCAATGACCTCACTCTACCTGTTCAACGATATTTTATTCCTGAATTTGTCAAGAGGACTGAAATTTTGATGGATGCCAAATAATATACCTCTATCACGGAAAATGCAGCAAAGACGATAAATTGTTGGAGGTGCCAGATAATCCATTATGACGGTCTGCCTACAAGCAGATAGTGTGGTTATAAATGTAAGAAGTTAATTCATGCATTATAATTTACTTTGTGAGGTTATGATTTTGCAATTAACTCTCTTAATAAGCTTATTAAGAAAGGAGAAAATTGATTTCTCTCTCAATTAGCTAATCTATATTGGGAAAAGAAAAAATTCAACAAAAAACGACATCTCACTTATTAGTTTGTATTGTTGCAAAAATGGCTAAACTTTATGATGTATTATAACTGTTGAATATGTTAGAGCCTAGATTTGCCTCAGGCTGAAAAGGAAAGGTTCTAGATCCACATCAAACCATGCTCAGCCTCGTAGCTAGCCCTACGAGGACAGAAGAGGGCTCTCTCTGGGTCAATCTCGGCAAAAGATAATCGATGAGACTCAAGATGACTGAAATAGAAGCTAATTTTAGGCTAGGTATGATGTACAATGGTTTGATTTAAGTTTTTGAGGATTTGGTGTTAAAACAGGGAAAGGCAAATTTGGGCTTGGTGATTGAGGCACAGTTTTCGCAGAGGTCTGAATGGGGCAAGGAAGGAAATTGTCTTGATGCTTTTAGAGAGAATGAATGGGTAGATCAGACAGGTGAGGAGCTAAGGAGAGCAAGAAGGTTTCACAGATTCTCCTTAAACAGGTGAAAACATTGAATATCAAACAAATTTAAAGGCAGAGCATAACAATCTATGGATTCTACCTTAACACTTCATTTGTTCAATTGCAGAAGATGAGAGAAGGAAAATGATACACATAACAACTTAAAAATTACTGAGAGAAGCACACCATCAAAACATAAAGCCACATGGATCCCAAACAGTGCTGCAAAACCCTGGTCTTTCCTTAGCCAAAAATGCAGAGAAAATATGTACAATGATATGCCAAAGTAATCCCAAGTGTCCAACCATGAAAATGACTAAGAGAATACATGATATAGGTTAGCCCAACCCATTCCCTTACCTCTAGGGGTTGAGCTCATCATTCTAGGATCTGATCCAACTGATTCTAAACCAAGTAGGGAAGTCTAGGCAATCAAAACAACTTGCCTCTATAAGTTAGGAAACTGATTCATTCATTTAATTTTCATTTTTTAGTGAATGAATCATCTAGAACAAGTAAATAAGTGCCAAAATTACATCATGTTTACCCAATTAAATCAAGATAGATAAAAAATTACATCAAGAAGAAAAACTAGTCAAATTGGCCGAATTTCTGAGCTGGAAGGTGAAAAATAGGGCAAAAATCCTCTATGCGCCGTGCCAAAATCTTTGTGCATCGCGCCACTTTGAGGCTGATTTTGAGGCACTTCCTGAAGTCCAAATTGAGCCCAAGTGTACTTGTTGGAAAGCCCTGCCTGTCTACTTTCCAACTCAAGTGGAATTTTCCAATTTGGTGTCCATTTTCCCCTCCAAAAGTGCATTCTCCCAAGACTGCTTCCTGTGTGTCAAAATAGGGGCAGTGAGGTCATTTTTTGAATGTTTTTTGACCATTTGGGGACCCAGAACTTGATGAAATCCTTAGGTAATCCATGAGCATACATAAATTTCCATAAAAAAACCCAGAAATATAAACTTTTTGCTATTTGGAGCTCCCTAGGAAAAGCGCGCGCCACGTGGCGCGGCGCACAGGGAGAAAAAGCATGTTTTTAAAGCCAAAAATTCAAAATTGACAAAATTTTCTCCAAATTCCTTGAAATTTGGGCTGAAGGTGCCTCATCAAGTGCCATACTCAGCCAAAGAAGCTTCAGCCAAGATTGTGAGCTGATATTTCCTTTTACGTCGTTCCAGTGTCCTCCTGATGCATGCAGTTTCAATTGTAAAGGCACTGTTTGTCCACCTTCATGGTGTTTCAAAGTCTATTTGGCTTTCAATGAGATGAAGAATGAAATTTTGGCACAATTGCCAAATGTGGGAGGGACTGTGGGAAATAGGGCAGTGTGGACAGTGGGGTCTTGTCAAGTGATGAGCCCTTTGGAATTTTGACAAATGTAGGAATAATGGACGGTTACTTGGCTATTTAGAAAATTTGAGGTTTTGGGAATTTTACAACTGACATGAATGATAAGGAATGCAATGACTTTAGGGATAGGGATAGTGGGACTTAGGACTGAGTAACTTGGGATATGATGGAATGTTGGGATAGGGTATAGTATATGGACTAGGGTTTGGGTTTGGGAAAAATAGGAATTGGGGGTATGGATATGAAACTAATGAATATAAGAGTGGGTGTCTTTAGGAAATAGGGAAATCAAGGAAAAAATGGAGCAAGGGAATGTGAGGTGGGAGTAGTAACTTGGCAGCGAAATAGTTAATACAAAACCCTAACACCATTTTCCTTGGTAGGGTTTGATTTTTCTATCCAAAGCCATAAGACAACCACCATAAAACAAGGACTAATCTTGGATGAAAATCAATGATGGAAACCCATCTTACTTGTACAAGTGAAGACCCACGCATTTTGAGCGATCTGGAGCAAGCTTGTGAAGTTGTTGATGGCACGGCACATTGAGCAACTGGCGCAGTGCATAGGGAAGGCGCGACGCACAGAGCTTCATTTCTCAGTGTAAAAATACACTGGTGTGGTGCATAGGGAAGGCGCGGCGCACAGAGCTTCATTTCTCAGTGCAAAAATACACTGGCGCGGCGCACTGGGCTTGAGGCGCGGCGCATAGAGCCTGTGCATAACGATTTTTGCAGGAGACTTTTGGAGGCCTTCCCAGTGTCAAAATTGGGTGTGGGATAGCTCGTTGGAAAGGTATTTGAGTCTACTTTCCAACCCAACTGAAATTTTTTAATTTGGAGGCAATTTACCTTGTCAAAAATCAAATGTCCCAAGACTGGTCAAAATGTGCCAAATGAAGCTGCCTCAAGGCAGAGTGCTGTTGCAATCAACTTTTGAAGGTGTTCCTCAACTCCAAATTGATCTCATGATAGCTCATTAGAAATATATTTGTGTTTAGTTATTATTTGACTCATCAAGAAAGTCATTTGGCCAACCAATCTAGGAGAAAACTTGATTTTCCCAAGGTCACTTCGGAGGTGCATCAATTCTCCCGAGGCAATTGTATTTTTGACATTTCTCTAAAACCATGACACCTGTGTAAAAAGTGAAGGAGGGTTTTCTTCATTGGTCTGTTTTGGACATAACCCTCTCTCAGTTTTTCCAAATTCATATTTCTTTGTTCAGAAGCATCATTTGAGTAAAACCTACCCGATGTGTGGAACAAGGGATTTGTCGAAATGAAGCGAAATGAAGGGGATAGGGGGCTTATAAATTCTTGAGGAAATTTTGGAAGTAGGGATGGATGTTAGGAAGTAGGGGAAAGTGGAATCTCAGAAATTGAGTGAGGGTAAGGGGTCCAAAAGGGCAAAACACAAGCCCAACCTAGAAAATTTCCAAGTTGTAGCAAGAAACTAGGGTTTGTGCGAAAATGAGGAATTTGGGGGATCTCAGTGATGGGAAGTGTTTAACAAGGTACATTAAGGATAGGGGAAGGTGTATGAACATTCGGATACAAGTTTTGCTGATGATTTGGCCATCTAAGAGAAATTGCCTTCAAAACCCTAGGAGAGGGAAATGAACTTTATCGAGGCGCAACTGACGCATGAACAAGGTGCAAAATGACCCTTGGGAACTTGACATGATGATGAAAACCTCTGAATGATGGTACACTCAGCTGAATGGTGACACGGACTGACATTTGGAAAACTTTGAAAGGAGTGAAATCAAACCCTAGACCTAATGCCTAGTGACCAAATTTTGCTTGAAGGCTCACTGAAATGACAAAATTTGACCTTGACACCTTAAAATCATTTTGTAAGAGTATGTTTGATCACTGGAGGAAGGCTGCAAAGACTGACACTAACAGAATACTCTAATACAATCCACTGTAGATGAGATGATAAACATCAGTGAAGATACTCTTTCCAACATTAGAATATGTGTGCAAAATGTCTAAGAGAAAATTGACTTTCGCAGCTTGAATCTCAGCTTCAACAAGATGAGTTATAGCAAAAAAGACAACATTCTGAACTTGTTTTTGTTCATAATAATCCCATTTTTTAGTCCAAAGTTGACTCTAATCAAAAGCCATAAATTGTTCAGATCTCTGAGCCCAGTGCAAGAGCATATTTGAATGTAGAAGTAGAAATTCATCCTGCACTACCTAAGTCCATCATCGGACCTTGGGAAGAGCTTGTCCACAACAAGCATAGAACTGGTATTGGATATGAAAAGGATGTGTCCTTTCATATTCCAAACTATTTCAAGCCAATCCAATTTCAGAGTGTTGGATTTCTTCAGGATGGTTCATCTTCCCCTATTCTTGCTCCTCCATAACAAAAGATTGTGAAATGACAACATTGTGACCGATTTGGCCATGTGAAAGATGATTGTTTTGATTTTCACTTGTGCAACCATTATGTTCAACATACTCATTCTTAAAATATATGCTTAAAAAGTAATCCTCTTGCAAGAACAAATATTCACCTTGGATGGATTGCTTCTTGGTAATGGGCTTCAACATCCAAGAAGATGTTTAAATCATACCACAAAACTTGTTCACGAGTATTGAAAAATATTATAGTTAAGTTGTCTTCATCTTCTCACCTTTTATTTGATGCAGGGGTGGGGGGGGGACGATGGTCATATACAATTTTCAAAGCCACATCAAGAAATCTTGAGCCACAACTCGAACCTGTTGCCTGAGCCTACTGCCAGAGACAACCATACCTAGATTCAAAGGTGTAGCTAGAGACACATAATCCCCCAAGCATGCCTTTGGTTGGTGGCCTTCCTTAAACCATTGTCGGTTGTAGACCTCCCTTTTTCCAGGTTGATGGTCCCCCTCTTCAAAGCATTAAGGAGTACTTCCTCTAGCAGAAGACTTCATATAATTGCCAGATTTGGAATAGTTATGAGAATTACTCTAAGCGTTCCTTTGGTTGGTGTGATATGAAAATGGGGCTCTTAGGCTTCTTGTCTAACTTACAAGAACCTCTCCCACTTCCAAAGCTTTAAATATTCCCAAGTCTTCATGATTTCCCAATGCGTAATTAAAAATGCTTGAAAATATAGGTGTATGCTGGTATTTGATTTAAACTGATTATATGCTTTAAAATCTATTGTTTGTGCTGATATGTAAATGTGTTTGAATTGATATATAAATACATATAATAGTAAATAATGCAGCGGTAAAAATAAACACAGAATAACAATATTAATTTGGAGTTCACCCAAAAATCTTGGGCTACGTCTCCATGAGCTCTAGTCAACTCAACTAGGCTCTCTGGTATTATGGCAAAGTCCTTTTTACAAGCTCTTGGCTCAATTCCACTGTTTTACATAGAAACGATGGGTTTAGACACCATTTTATCCTTGGATCTTGAAGCTCTTGACTTTTTGGCTCTCGGCTCTCGCTTTGGCTCTTCGGCTCTCACTCTAGCTTTGGCTCTGACTCTTCGTCTCTAGTTTCTTGGCCCTCTGCAACCTTCAGCTCTCTGGCTTTTCACTTGAACTTCAAGTGACCCCAAAGGCTCCCCCAGCTGCTCTACGCAGTAGCTTTTCGGCTCTCTACTCTCTTGCAACGGCCTTCTGCTACCTTCTTCCTCATGCTCCCTCAATCGTGCTCTCCGGCTCTTTTGAGGCATCTTCCCGGCTTTTGGCTTGCCTAGCCGTTTCTCTGCGATCCAATCATTCCCCTATGGCTCTATGGCTTCTCTGCGTTGTCTGTTTGACTAGCCATCTGGCTTCTTGCTTTGGTCTGCTCAAATTCCCTCTTTGAGTGTTAAATAATCATTTCTAACACCTTTATGGGAGGTGGCCACCTTTTCTGCAACGGAAGAGTGCATCGAGCCTTTGAAATCCCTGAAACAATCGCTCTCTGTTTACACACAGAAATGCATTCAAACAAGGGAAAAATTCGTAGAGAACACTGTTCACTAGACTTCAAATCTTCATAAATGCACACTATATCCCTATCGGGTCCGCCTGAAATCGCTTATCGCAAGTCGCAATGTCCATGTTTCACGATTTCCCCTTTGTATTTTAAAATACATTAAAACACTGCAAATTCCCGCAAAACGACCTTATGGCAGATTTGAAATATTATTAAATGAAATGTGTGAAATTACATAGAAAATGTCTTTGGGCAGATTTTAAAATATATCAACTATCGTTTATAGCCCCGTCGGGTCTGGCCATCACATCGCATCGCATATATATATAATATATATATATATATATTAATATATATATATATATATAACATATAGCCCCACGTCGTTGTGTAGCTTCGATGCGATATTGCAATGCGACTAGTCGCAATCACATATCGCATGAGCCCGGGGTCTTTCCATATGGCATCACCGATCGCTATCTGCCGATATCGGCGATCGGCTTATCGCTCGGCCTAATCCTTATGCAACATCGCTTGTCTGCCTCTGACTCGATATGTCGGGGATCAGCGATCAGGGGTTTCCCCTTTTCTGCGTAAACCTGCCTTTGACCTCCTCTGATGCAATTTTCCTCATAAAGCCTTTTAGGCTACATTTTGAAGATTTGTCTCTTTTTCCAAAGAAACTGGGCATCTTTTGCATGCGATAACTTCTGCATCTGAAGTCCATTTTCGCTACCATTCAAGTCGCATTGGATTCATAATGAAGAGATCTCTACAATGAGACAATTTTTGAGAGTAGACTGCGACTTTCATTTTCCTCTGATTTACAAAGAATTTGTGTTATTTGGCACCTTTTACCTCTTATATGAAGTCTTTTAGAATTAGAGGTTTATTTAGGATCCATTTTTGGATCACGCCTTCCCACTAAAAGAACTTTTGGTCTCCAAAACACTGATATACTGATCTGAACAATAAATGAGAGTGACTCACCCTCCTCTTTCAACCTCCCTACATTTGCCTTGCATAGTGCCTTTGAACCAAAGTCTCTGACCACTCCCCTTCTTGGATGGGCTGGTCTTCTTGGGAAGAACTATCTTCCTCCTTGCCTTCCTGCAGAACTTCTATTGAACAAGTCATAGAAGGTGCTTTGAACTTCTTTGCCTTGATCATTGATCCAAGGTGGCTCAAACAAATGTGAAGTACACCTGCTCCACAAAACTTTCATTTGTACCTATTTGAAAAGTTGTCAACAGAAATTGTTAACAACAACAGAAACACAGACAACAACTGGAATGGCCTAAACTCATGCGTCAACAAAAGAAACAGATTTTCACATCTTGTGAACACGTCCATGTCTTACATCTACATACAAATGATGGACTAGACAACAAGCCCACAAAACATGCCTTTAAAAACAAATGACCCTTCAAGTCAAGTATGTAGAAAAAGACCATTAGGACTCTTTTTCAAAAGATGAAACACTTCATCATCATCTCCCTTTGGAGACCATGTTAACTTCTCCCAAGTCAATCATGGCATCACATGCATGTCAAAGCAATCAACCCTACAAGTTAATTACACGTACATGTTCAAAAACAAGGAAATCATCAACATCCCTATGTTCATGCATCTTAAGCTTATGCATGCATTTCATTCTCCAAATTTCGCTTAAGCACACTATACTTTCGAAGTTGAAATGAAATATAATGTTGCAGCAACAAAGTGAGTCTCCTGCTCAACTTCTCCATTCACCTACTTGGTAAAATCTTGCAACTTGCATTCCATTAACAAAGAAATGCAAATAGATGCATCAATAGACATGCAATCTTAATTGAATAAGAACTCAAACCATTCCTCACCAATCCCTTTCAAAGGTACTACCTTTGTCTGCACATCAGCATCATCATGTGAATCATTCTAAGACACATCATTCATGGAATATTCACTTCCCTTTCTGCCATCTTCTCTTTCCACTCTCTTCAGCTTTGGTGGAAGCATTGTTGGATTCAAACTTCAACATTTTGCAGCAAGATGTCCTTGCTTATGGCATTAAGTGCACTGCCTGTGCATCCTCTTGACAGCATGATTTGCCTTGTCCAATGGACCTTTGGCTTCTTTCTTCCTTTCCTTCAAAAGTTTCCTGTATGTGGCCATTCTCTTCCAACATCTAGAAACAATATGGTTATCCAAACCACAAAAGGAACATGCAATTCTTTTCCCATGCTTATGTGGAAATCTACCATGCTTTGCAAAATCAAAAGGAAAATGTTTAGAACCAGATTTATACTTGCCTCTTTCACCTTTATTGCCTTCATGAGGAGGTGAAGCAAATGAAGAAGTGGCTCCCTTTGGAACACCATAAATCTCTTCAAGGCTGTTAGAGTCTCCCCAACTCTCTGGTTCAAGTGTGTGCCTCTAAACATCTACATCCTCTTCTTCAAGCTGATACTTAACCAAGGCTTCTTTGGCAACAAAGAGTTGTGACTCCAACTCATGCATCCTTTTCAAGTTCATATTTGCAATATGAAGTTTCCTCTCCATTTCCTGCAGTCTGTCGGAAAGCAACTGCTTCTCTTCCTTCATGGAATTCAACTGCTCTCTAAGTATGTTGCTCTTCCTTCCATCCCCATACATTTCTCTCACCATATCCATCATGGTGGACAATTCTTGCTTCATGTCTTCATCAAAGAATCTTGTGAAGAAAGCAGAATTTGAGGACTCACTTATAGAAGTTGTCATTATGCCAATGACTTCTTCTTTCTTCTTGCCCTTGCTGGACTGAGCTATCTATAGCTTTCTCTTCACCTCTGCAAACTCAAACAGTAGTCAATCTGTAACAAGCATACAATCAATCAGATAATCAATCTTTGATTGCCCAAACACCTTTCAGACAAGCAATCTTTACTCTGTCAATCAAGCATTTTGACATAGCCTTTTTTGAAGGTGTGGTTAATCAATCTTAAGCTCTGATACTGCCTGATCTGAAAATGGGGCTCTTAGGCTTCTTGTCTAACTTACAAGAACCTCTCCCAATTCCAAAGCTTTAAATATTCCCAAGTCTTCATGATTAACCAGTGCAGAATTAAAAATGCTTGAAAATATAGGTGTATGTTGGTATTTGATTTAAACTGATTATATGTTTTAAAATCTGTTGTTTGTGCTGATATGTAAATGTTCTTGAACTGATATATAAATACATATAATAGTAAATAATGCAATAGTAAAAACAAACACAGAACATCAATATTAATTTGGGGTTCACCGAAAACTCTTGGGCTATGTCTCCGTGAGCTCTAGTCAATTCAAATAGGCTCTCTGGGATTATGGAAAAGTCCTTTTTACAAGCTCTTGGCTCAACTCCACTATTTTACATAGAAACGATGGGTTTAGACACCATTTTATCCCTGGCTCTTGAAGCGCTCTACTTTCTGGCTCTCAACTCTGGCTCTGGCTCTTGGCTCTTCGACTTTGGCTTTGGCTTTGACTCTTCAGCTCCGGCTTCTTGGCCCTCTGCAACCTTCAGCTCTTTGGCTTTTCACTTGAAATTCAAGTGACCCCAAAGGCTCCTTCAGCTGCTCTGCGCAGTAGCTCTTCGGCTCTCTGCTCTCTTACAACGGACTTCTGCTACCTTCTTCCTCCTAATCCCTCAATCGTTCTCTCTGGCTCTTTTGAGGCATCTTCCCAGCTTTTGGCTTCCCTAGTCGTTTCTCTATGATCCAATCATTTCCCTGCAGCTTTGTGGCTACTTTGCACTGTCTGTTCGATTGGCCATCTGGCTTCCTACTTTGATATGCTCAAATCCCCTCTATGAGCATTAAATAATCATTGCTAATGCCTTTAGGGGAGGTGTCCACCTATTTTGCAACGGAAGAGTGCATCGAGCCTTTGAAATCCCTGAAACAATCGCTCTCTGTTTACACAGAGAAATGCATTCAAACATGGGAAAAATCTGTAGAGAACACTATTCACCGGACTTCAAATCTTCATAAATGCACACTATATCCCTATCGGGTCGTCCGCCTGAAATTTCTTATCGCAAGTCACAATGCCCATGTTTCACGGTTTCCCCTTTGTATTTTAAAATACATTAAAACACTGCAAATTCCCACAAAATAGACTTATGGCGGATTTGAAATATTATTCATTTACATTTCGGAACCCCTTCGAGTCCGGATTCATCGCATCGGTGCATTCCTTCACTTTTCGTTTATTAGACAAAATGGGCGAAATTACATAGAAAATGCCTTTGGGCGGATTTTAAAATATATCAACTATCGTTTATAGCCTCATTAGGTCTGGCCATTGCATCGCATATATATATATATATATATATATATATATATATATATTATTATATATATATATAGATGATTATGTAGCCTTGCATCGTTGTGTAGCTTATAATATATTATATCAAAGCTACACAATGGTGCAAGGCTATATATATATATAGCCTTGCACCGTTGTGTAGCTTTGATACGATATTGCGATGCGACTAGTCATAATCGAATATTGCATGAGCCTGAGGTCTTTCAATATGGCATCACCGATTGTGATCTGGCGATATCGGCGATTGGCTTATCGCTTGGCTTGGTCCTTATGCAAAATCGTATGTCTGCCTCTGACCCAATATGTCAGGGATCGGCGATCGGGGGTTTCCCCTTTTCCGCTTAAACCCGCCTTTTACCTCCTCCGATACGATTTTCTTCATAAAGCCTTTTAGGCTATTTTTTGAAGATTTGCCTCTTTTTCCAAAGAAACTGGCCATCTTTTGAATGCGATAACCTCTGCATCTGAAGTCCGTTTTCGCCCATTCAAGTTGCATTGGATTCAGAATGAAAATCTCTCTGCAATGAGACTATTTCTGAGAGCAGCCTGCGACTTTAAATTTCCTCTGATTTACAAACGATTTGTGCCATTTGGCACCTTTTACCTATTATATGAATTCTTTTAGACTTAGAGGTTTATTCAGGATTCATTTTTGGATCATGGTGACATTCCCTAAACCACAACAGGTTATAGATCTCCATTTTTTCAATTTTAAGGTCTTCATATTCAAATAATTAGGGACACTTCCTCTAGCAGGAGATTTCACCTTCTTGCCATATTTGGAAGAGTTCCAGGAACTGCACTAAGTGTTCCAGTGTTGGTGGTCATCCTTAAAGCACCGTCAGTTGAGACCTCGAGTTATCCCACCTTATACCTTTTTAAGAGAGCAGATCCAACCATTGGTTGTGACTATTGTATTACAACTCTCTTCATGGACTCAAATATGCCCCTCCATATTAAGGGGGGAATGTTGGAAACCTAATCCACTAAGGGTTATGGTGTGGATGTTGAACATTCAAAGGGAGTCCAAGAGACCTTGGAAGATGAATCCAAGAGTCACGCCAACATATTATAAATGTACATATTGTGAATAATAAATCCTCTCACGATTATCTATCCTATTTTTTATCCACATTCCATGTGTGTTTAACAATTCCTTTACGCCAAAATCCTCGATATAATTCACTCTTGAACTCCCATTAGCAAACTCATAGACACACTCCTTTGGGAATTATAACCATGACATAGTTAGCAAAAGTCACCCAACTTGTATATGCCCTTATGAGTGAATCAACTAAAGTTGCAGAAACTTCTATGTTTCCGCCTCACTAGAAACTCACTTATACGGTTATCCATCAATACCACCTAGATATCAATCATTGTCAGGAACCTTTTCCTGTGCGTCACCTAGTCCGTGGACTTCTCATTTACCTTTGTCATCTGGAATACTATCTAGTTCATATTTTTTGAGCATCCCACAACTTGTTCAACTTGTTGTGCCCCAAACTCCTTTGGAACAACAATATGATTCATTTCTCAGTGGATTGGGACACCCACAACAACCCACTCCATCTTATATTGGGTACCCTCCTGCTGGGGGGCAGTGGCCTTCTTTCACTCCTTATCTTCTAGATGGGGAGAGGGGGGAACTATTGTTGGAATGTTCCAATCCATTGATTAGATGTTACAAGTTGGTACTATGCCTTTCACAAGTCCTCTTCCTATTAGTTCCCCATTTCTAGGAATGGATACCACTCCTTGGAATGTTACCCTACCTGCTTCTGGTCAACCTAGTCAAGTCTCAACTCAAGTTCCAACCTACCAACCTGTTTAGGTTGTGCATCAGGTTCCTACTTCTCAACTCGTCTAGGCTATATCTCATATTCCTATCAGCCAACTTGTCCAAGTCACACTTCAAATAATTCAGCCTGTTCATGCTTTATCTTGAGTACAAACTAGCAAATTCGTACATGGGATTTCTCAAATCCCATCTACCCAACCTATTCAGGGTATATTACAAACTTCATCTAGCCAACTTGGTTAGACTATACCTCATATACAATTTAGTCAACCTGTTCAAGGTATGCCATAGGTACAAGCCAGTTAACTTAGTTTAGGAATGATGCAAACTGAATTTGGACAACCTTTTCAAGGTATACCACAAATTCGTGTTGGCCAGACAAGAACCATACCAAAAGCACCTTATTAAGGTTAATACATCCAAGGCCCTTTTTTCTAACCTTATCAAGATTTTCCAGAACTCGGTAACCTGGTCTGGGTTATCCTTCTTTTCAAAATTCTCCTTACCCTAGTGGGATGCAAATGCTAATGGCCAAACCAATTCCACCCTATCCAAGATATCCCCCACCAATGGTTAACATCTATCAACAAGGATATTAGCCTTCTCAAACAGACTTTAATAGGCAGTTGTTGTTTATCGCAACATTAGAATCAACATATCTCTCCCGACTTACCAATGATATGATTTATCATTCTCCTTGGTGGCCGACGATTCTAGCCAATTTACCAAGTGATATTCCTAAGTTCAATGGAAACCTTGGAGAATACCCATCAAACCATGTTATGACTTCTCATTTATGGTGTTCTTCAAACTCCCTAAATGATGACTCCATTCATTTATGTCTTTTCCAACGAATTCTTATAAGTACAACAATAAAATGGTATGTTGAATTGTTGAGAGCTTCATTCAATAACTTCAATGCCTTGGAAACAACATTTCTGACTCATTTTGAGTTACTGATCCACTACGAAACCAATATCGATATTTTGACCTCCTTAAAGCAATCTAACTTTATTCACATATCCAACCATATACATGAGTGGAGGCATCATCGTCAGTTGGTAAAACCCTACATTCCGATCAGTTGTTGGCATAATGGTTTGTTAAGCCATTGTTGCCTTCTATAACTAAGGATGTTTCCAAAGTCAGTGTTGTTACCGAAGAGTAAGTCATTGCTTGTGCCCAATATTTGGATTTAATTTATTCTCAATCTGGCACGATCTACGACAAAATACCCAATGCTCCACGACCATATGATACTATTACATCTCCTCCCTCAAAGGAATCATATGTTGTTGATGGCATGATTTTCCATTGTTCAATAGTCAACAATCAAGTCCTACAGTAAATGCATCCGAAGTTTTCTCCTACTGCGAGTATTCAAAGCCCCTCTCCTACTGCACTTGTGAATACTCCCAAGATTAATATTGTTCAAGCTACAAAATGAAAATATTAGTAACCAGGAAGTAAAAAGAAGGGTAAAGGCAAGACCAAACAAGAAAACCTTCCATAAGACAAACAAAAAACTCAGTCTTGTGATGAGAAACGTAAATCTCATTATCCTTGTCTCGTCTACAATGAAGAGAAATTCACCAAGGACTGTTCACATCGAGCAAAAATCAATTGATTCTTGAAAGTTGCATCAACTAAGTGTATCGTGTTGATAGATCCTTTCCCGAACTAGGAGACAGAAATGGTTGCAGAAAACATGTCTTCCTCTTCCAAAAATATTTCCAACATAATAATGTGTTAGGAAAATGTCTTGTTGGCTACCCAGAATAAGGATTATGGTACCCCAGATCATTCAAATGGAAAGGCTATTGATCAACCTTCTAGTTCTACTCCATCTACCTCTGGTCCTTTATAGATTGAAAACTAGCTGCTGAATTGACAATTAAACCTACTTCCAAGGGAATTATTTGTAAATCATCATTTAACCCTAATGTTAAAGCTAAATAGAATTATAACATAGTTGAATATTTGGCTCAAGCTCCTTTAACTATGTCAACTCTCAAAGTTTTGCAGAACTGTCCTGCACGGAGGAAATCATTATTGGTAACAATCGGAGGAGTGGATCCTTTGAATTTGGGCCTTGTTGTCTTTAATCACAAAAAACATACACCCAAACTTCCACCTCAACTTTCGTGCATGATCTAAGTTGTTGTGAGAGGTAAAAATGTCTTATGCACGATAGTGGATGAAGGTGCCTCTACTTGTATCATGTCGTTATCATGTTGGAAAGCCTTAGGTTCTCCATCATTAACCAGTCACCAACGACCCTTAAAGCATTTAATGGAAGAGGGTTCAAACCTTATGGGATCTTAAACTCATTGCTAGTGGAATTAGTAGGTAAGATAGTATTAGTAGAGGTAGAAGTCATTGATGGAACATTAGATTATAACCTCTTACTAGGTCATACCTGGATTTATGTTATGGTAGTTGTGGTCTCGTCAAATTTTCAAATGATTGTTTTCCCTCATCAAGGGGGCATTGTGGCCATTGATCAGATCACCTTTTATGTTGTTGACACTACTGGTAACATACTTCTTGTGGGTAACACCCCACATCCTTATGATAATTTTGGGATAGGATTATTAAAAGACTCATATTTAATGGGAACTTTCGCGCTCCCTCCTCCTGACATTTCCACTATAGTCACTCCAATTAATATGATTTCATCTAGTATTTCTCGATAACCATATAATCCCTGGATAGTAACTGACAGTTCCAATATTGAATCTTTTAGTGACCACCTACCACTCAGTCTCGTTCAACTATCTTATGAGGTTATTCACTTTCCCATGCTTGACAATTACTGGAAAAAAAAAAGAAGAAGAAGAAGAAGAAGAAGAAGAAGAAGGTGACTTAGTGAGCTTGGTTTACCATCATTCTCAAGATTCAGGATTGGTTTCACATTCTGACCCCTCCAATGATATTTTTCCTACTGACAAAAGCATCATGGAGATCATGTCATCAAATGAGAAACCTTGGGATGATAACCATCATCATTCCTGTTTTCTACCCCAACCGGAAATCCTTGAGAATAATTTTAAGGAATTCCTTCCACGTAAGATTACTAAAAATCCTCAGAATCTTGTCTCCATTTATGAAGCTATTTCTGAGAAAAATATGGTAAATATCAAGGAAACTATTCCCCTCGATACCTTAGTAAAACCCGAAATTGTTGAGAATGTTTACATAGGTGCCTCTTGTTCTCCAGATGAGATTAAAATTCACAAGGCCATAATTCAAGAATTATGTGATGTATTTGCTTGGACCTATGAACAAATGTCAGGAATCGATCCAAGTATATTAGTGCACAAAATCAAAATGTATCTGGATACAAAACCCCTTAGACAATTTTTACGTCTGGTCCACCCAAGAAAGTTGTTGCAATTAAAGCAGAAGTTTAAATATTTTGTGATTTGGTTTCATTTATCCTATTCCATTAACTGATTAGGTTTCAAATATCATCCATGTAATGAATAAACATGGTACAATTTAGGTATGTGTCGATTACAGGGACATTTATCGAGCTTATCCAAAGGACAACTATCTAACCTCCTTTATCGACCAAATTATTGATGATTGTGCCAAAATTGAAGTTTTCTTGTTTATGGACATTTTTTTCTGGCTATAATCAGATATGCATGCTCCCTTCTGATCAACATAAAACCACGTTCATTTGTCCATGGGGCAAGTTTTCTTATCACAAACTCCCTTTTGGTATTAAGGATGTGAGGACAACTTTCCAATGGGCCATGAGTTATGCTTTTCATGACATTAAGCATATTGTGCAACCGTATCTTAATGACTTGAATTATTATTCCAAACATCGTCAAGATCACCCAATGCATTTGAGAGCAATTTTCCTGCGATGTCGACACTACAAGATACGATTAAATCCACACAAATATGTCTTTTGTGTCGAATATAATCGACTCCTGGGCTTTGTTGTGTCCAAGCAAGGGATCCATATTGATCCGTTAAAGTTTAAGCAATTCTTGATTTTCATGCTCCCTCAACTCTTGTTCAGTTACAATGCTTACAAGAGAAGGCTAACTTTCTACACCAATTCGTCTCTAATTATGTCGAGATTACTAAGGGTTTTACCCAATTATTGAAAAATGTGGTTCTCTTCATTGGGTTGATACTACCCCAAAATATTTGATGCCATAACAAATGTATTAGCTCATGCATCATTACTGTATCCCTCTTATTATCACCAAGATTATTTCCTATATATCATTGTGTCTGTTACTAGTATCACGATGGTATTGCTACATGAAGACTATTTGAATGATAAACATCTTATTTACTACTTGAGTCGTAATTTGATGGACCATGGATTTTTTTTTTGTAATTACATGATGTCCGAATTGACTGCCAAGTTGGGCTTCCGACATGACAACTCAACTCCATACTACCCGCAAGCCACCGGCTAGGTAGAAGCCATCAACAAAGTTTTGAAAATGATGCTTCAACGAATGGTAGGGATCACAAAAAAAATTGGCATACCATCCTATTTTCGACATTGTGGGCATATCGTACCTCTGTTTATACTGTGACCAGATTCACACCTTTCTAGCTGGTGTATGGTATGTAAGTTGTCCTTCTCATCGAATGTGAAATCTCATCACTAAAACTAGCCATCGAACTTCTTCCCGCTACCTCTACCGAAGAAGAACATTTTTTGCACGTAGCACATCTAGATGAGACTTGTCATGATGCTACGATGGTCAATGAGGCTCATAAAAAATGTATCAAAGGAAAATTTGATCAAAATGTCAAACCTCGTGTCTTCTAGAAAGGTGATTTGGTCCTCTTATATGACCAAGAAGCTGGAAAGTTAGGAGTTGGGAAACTTCAACCCATGTGGTTAGGTCCATACATAGTTAAACACATACTTGTGAAAGGGGCCTACGAGTTTGTAGATTTTGATTGAATTCCCTTGGCGCAACCTAGTAATGGGTTATACCATAAAAAATAATATGCTTAGAGATTTTCTACGTAGTCACTCTGTACATATTATATAGGTTTACTGGTGTGTTTGCAGTGTGTTTTTTTTTAGATTTTTCTACCACTTTTGCTTATCTTGGATTACATTTGATTTGCATATGTTGGTGTTCCCTCAATCATATGTTGGTTATGATGATGGTGCTAGTTGTAGTACCCAAAACCTTTCCTCCGCAGCATTGGAAATCTATGCTCCTACTAACGAGTTAGTGATTTTGCAAGGAATATGCATTGGTTTCTCAACTAAAAATATTGTTGAGTATAGCACAATGATTGAACTATTTTTTTATTCCATTTCACGTGGTATTCATCATTTGGTTGTTAGACTTGATTCACAACTCATGGTGCTACATTTAAATACGTTTATTCAATGAGGAGTCAACTATGTTATTCATGATCTAGATTTATGAAGGAACAAAATGAAACATAGATATAAACAGAAACACAAAGATACAACAAAAACATAACTTCAATTCATTAATAAAAAAGTATTGAAAATTGTTTACATGCAAAATGGAAATAAAATAGCTTAGGTGATGGTAGCTTATCTCTAAGAAGAGATGTGGTGGCTACATTCCTTCTTAACAGTGTTACAATGAGGCTCAAAATCCTATTTATTATTGACAAACAACAAAAAACCCTAAACATCCAAAATTCTAACCCTAGGAGATGAAGCGCCAAAAGTCTATGGGCCCCGTTAGGGTAAATTAGTACATCAACTTCCCGGGGTCATAACTTGGCATACGATCTCTGTTTGATGCATATGATACCTTATTAGAAATATCTATCCAAGGACTATAAATTTCAAATGCAAACCCTTACAATAGACTAGGTGTTTCCCCATTTTCCAAAAAAAAACATCTTTTAGGGCCTTAAAATGGCTCTGGAAGTTCAATACCTGAAAAAAATTCCAAAAAAAATAAATTGTGCTACAATTGAGGAAACTGAAGGAAACAATAGTGGGGGTCTAAGTGGAATATGCGGGTGTCCACCAAGATCCACCTGGATCAATACATGTTATTGAGAGTTCGCCTCTTAGAGATACATTTTGATTACATTGAATATCAACATGTTCCAAGACGTCTAAATACATTAAAAGATGCATTGGATAATTTTGTTTTAGACAAACATTTGCAACATTTGTAAATATACAACCATCATCAAAAATTGTACACATTGTACATGATATCATAATGAGTAGAAAGTCTCCATAGATAGATGTTTTCACTAGTGTTTTTAGTTTTGCAAAAATTGTGCCTGAGACACATATGACCCATGGCCTATAATATCCAAATACATGCAATACAAAATGTGGCTCAAAATCCCCTAATGACTAATCTCGATGATGATCACAGCAACAAATGACCGCATGGGAAACCCAGTGTAACAGTCGACCAATTCGAGTTGGAACCCCTACAATATATCATTGTAGTTGAATTGGAGCCTCAACAATCCTTGTATCTGGAATGCCACGAGTCAAGCCCTCCAGACGAGCTTCAAACTTCGCTAATTTTTTTGTTATGTCTAGATTAATTGCCTTTTCTCCACCTTATCCAATATGTGTCTATGCCCATCGATGAAGTGGCGACATGCCCACTGGTCGCATCGGTTCGATGCCTGCATGAAAAACCGATTAGTCTCAGACACATTAAAAACAAAACAAAAATATTGTAAAACTCGAAAAACCAAAAAATATCCAAAATAACAATGCTTTTTACTTGCGTCACCTCACTGCTCGCCCTCAAATAATATGAGCTTTGGATCACCCCGTAAATCTGCTCCAGCATAGGGATAATCCTCGATCACGATTAGTTGCTCTCGCAGCCATCTAAAGAACATAAGGGTGAACGTCATCATAGGTCCTCCTTCATTATGAGTCATCAAGTCTACCCATTTCCTCATGCAAGGCTCTCTAGGTTCAGGTAGCTCATGTGATATCTTGTTAGGTCATAGTAATGGTACCCTCTCTAGAGAAAATACAATTATAATAGAGCCATACCCAAAGTTGTTCAACCACCTAGTTTTTTTCCCTATTTAGTTGTTCCTTCATATTGGACAAAACACCTTCGCACCAATTGAAGTCTGTAGGTGCTATACACTCCAATGCATATTGCATCTAGGAATTGGTAGGAAAATGAGGAGCAATGCTACCTACCAAGCGTGTAATGGTGAACATAATTGTTTTGAGGGGAAGTCATTGAATGTATTTTATCTTGATACTCCCATTGCTGATAGGCTGAGAGTTGTCACAATAAGTAGCTACATAGTATTTAATATCTCTCCACCTCTCTGATATCCAAATGAATAGATAGGAGCACCTCTTTGCGAAAGCCCTGTCAAAAAATAAATGTCTTCAACATCTATGGTGACCATGTGCTCACCAATTCTTAAAAATTTCCCTTGTACATCCCAGGCCCTCTCCAAATACTACAACAAATCCTTTAGGACTCTCATGCCTGAGATTCAAAAATACTTCAATAAACCACAGTTTCTTAATGCATTAACTATCGTTGGATCATTTGTTGCTATCACATCTTGAATTTAATTTTCTCTTTCTCTCCAACTTAACACCATTTTCACTCCAAAAAACACCTGCAAATAGCAAGAAAGAAACACATTAGATCAAAAATGTAAATATTTTTGGGAAGAAATAACTTTTTAAGTATAAATTAAATTGCCTCATCGCACCTCCCGATAAGGACCATTCTTAAGGAATTGCGGGGGGAAAATTAGCCGATACTGCAAAATCGTCGAGAATTTGAGCTTTAGTGTTAAAGAGCTGGGAGGGGCTGATTTTATTTAACAAAGGAATTCACGAAAAAACCAAGGGCAGATGGGCACTTTTTCTCTCTCCTCCGGGGGGCCACGTGGCAGAATATCATTGTTCCTTATGAATCCACGGCAACTAACATCATCCTGACATGGCAATACAAAGTTGATGTGGCAGTACAGAAATGACGTGGCATTATGGAAATGACGTGGCGGTACAGGAAGACACGTGTCACTTAGATTCAGCATTTTGAGGGTCTTATGGGGGCATTTCTAGATGACACGTGTCACCACTCACAGGGTGACACATGGTAGTGATGACGTCACCTATCAAAAATCGGCTATCGACAATCACACAATTCAAGGCCCTCCTCCACCGTAGTCCCTCCAAGCTTGCGATTGCGATATGCGGGGGATCCTTCGAGATGTGATATTTTATTTGTCATATCTTCTGAAGACTTCACGTCCGGAAAATTGGCCTGCTCTATGAAAAGAGGTGAAGGGGTCTATCTCTCCCGTATTATGATTGCGAGACCTCGAGTGGGCCCGATCCCGCAAATCGACAATCGCAAGGTCCAAGGGGAGATATAAAAGACAAGTGCTATAAATCTTCGGTATGTGGGATTTCATATAACAAAGGAAAAAGCCCCACTAGGGAGTCCAATGGCCCTAGCGCACGAGGACTAAGCACCTAGTTCAAGCCCCCGGTCATATGAATAAAATTACAGAAAGAGGTCGAAGTGAAGGGAGCTAAAGGGGATCGGGCCTATTGATCGCCGATTTTCCAATATTGTGGGGTTGCGATATCACGAGAATGTGGGGCTGTGGGACTGCGATATCACGAGAAGGCTAGATCACAGGAATGCGAGACTGCGGGATGCGATATTATGGGAATGTGGGATTACAAGATGTGATATCACGGGAATGCAAGATTGTGATATCGCGGGAATGCGGGATTACATGACTGTGGGATTGCGGGATGCAGGACTGCCCTAACGCTGATTTATTGTGCCTGGGGCCTACTGATCGATGATATGCGGGATTGTTCCGCCTCAGACCCGCCGATACCCTATATTCGATATTGGCGATCGGTTGATCGCAGGTTTCGCTATGTCCTCCCTCGTTTCCACTTTAAAAAAATGTCGATTTGCAATTATGATGAGCTCTCGGAGCTCCGATATGCTTTTCTCCTTCCCCTTTAAAGGTAAAACAACATCTGAACTTTAACAGACCATATCTTTTGAACCAAAAGTCCATTTTCGGACATCCATATATTGTTGGAAAGCTCGTTCCGAGAACTATGAAATGGATAGGGTCTGATTTAGCTTTGAGTGATTCTCCAGCTTGGAAGATGGCTTCAAACTTCATTGTTCTTTTGCAACTAAGTCATTAGCTGAAGACTCATAATGTAGTGAGTGACAACACTTTCCCTAAAGGTTCCTTTCGTAGTTTCATGTCCTTCAACATCTTCTAATGTATCTTTTAACCAATTTGGCATTTTTTTGTGGTTGCGATGACCACCTTTTGAATAGGATCACTCAGTATTTCTTCTTCTTCTTGATTTGTAGTATGGTTTTCATGATGATCTTCTTCTTCTTAAAATATAGGAACTTCTTCATCATCAGAATTAATAGGAATATCCTTTGATTTCTTGTAGGATTTATTTTCATCGAATATGACATCCCTTCTTACTTCTATATGTATTCCTTCCTTAATGTAGATTCTATATGCTTTTGAGGAGAGACTATATCCAACGAATATTCCCTTGATACTTGTAGAATCCAACTTATTTCGCTTTTCCTTTGGAACGTGGATGTATTTTGGACTTCCAAAGAGTCGAAGGTGATCCACACTTGGATTCTTTCCTGTGAATACTTCTTCGGTTTTTATATTATTAAGACTTCTATGAGGACTTATATTATGAATTTATGCGATTGTCATTGTTGCTTCTCCCTATAGGAATTTTGGTAGGTCTTGATCAAGGAGAATTGTTCGAATGCCTTCTTCAATTTACCTATTCTTCCTTGAGCTCCCTCTTAATTACTTTTTCCTTAAAATATGTAATTAATTCCTTAGAAGTGTATTCCCCACCATTGCCAACCATTAGAGTTTTTATCTTTCTTTTGGTTAGGGTTTCCACTTCGGACCTAAACTCCTTGAACTTTTCAAATACTTCATCTTTTGTTTTGAGAAGGTAGACCCATGTCTTTCTAGAATGGTCATCAACGAATTTTACATAATAGAGATGACCACCAAGTGATTTGTCATACATGGGCCCACACACATCATAATGGATGAGGCCTGATATCTCTTTAGACCTAGTTTCACTATTTGGAAATGGCTTTCTTATATGATTTCCCAAAGAGCATCCCTTGCACACACCTTCATGGTCTAACTTCATATTGGGGATGCCATGAATTAATTGGCTAAGACTAGGGATGACTATATAATGTAGATGATCATACCTCAATGGGATTGATTTCCATGTGAACCAAATCTTGAGAAGGTGGTGTAATAACTCTATAAAGGATTCCTTCACGAACTTCAATAACTCTAGTTTTATCAATGCTTGAGTAGTTTCCCCAAACCAATAATTTTAAATCAACAATAGAAACTCTATCCCCTTTATCTTCTAAACAAGAAATAGAAAGAAAATTCTTTTTCAAACCTAGAACATATATATTTTTGTTGAGGTGCAACTTCGATCCATTTTCTAGATTTACCGATGTTGATCACATGCCTCTAACAACATAGATTTTGTTTTCACCCAATTCCACTGCATGAGAATATGGCTCCTTTGATAGTGTATGAAGTTGTTTACTTTCTCCTGTCATGTGTCTTGATGCTCCACTATCAATGATCCATGCATTGTCATCACTAAGAGAACATGTAAGAGCAGCCAAGAATCCTTGACTTTTGACCTTGTTGAATAAGTTGTAGATGACCTTCTTGATCCATCTTCCTGCAGTGTTAATACTCATCTTCATGTAGTTTATCAAAGACGGAGAATCCATGCCAACAAAGTGACCTTCAAATTTTCCTGACATTAGCTCTCAAACCATGTTGAGAAAGCAATGCAAGTAGATTAGGGTTTGATTCCTCTTTCTTGATAATTACTTGTGAGTTGTGTTGGCATATTTTAATTCTTTATTATCTTATCTTTCATCAAGCAATTACCATATTATGTGTGTATGAAGATCACAAGACAAGAGACACAAGATGTAATCACTATGCCAATGAAAAACCTCCTTCGAGGGGAAAATCTAGTAGAAAATTATCTTCCTTCAATAGTATCCTTTGAGACTCTTTAACCTAGACAAAGACCAAAGTTTCCCTCCACACCAAGTCATCCTTCTAGATCTTTGACCCCTTTATAATAGCACTTCCTTCCCAAAAACTTTGAGTATGTAGCAACTTACGACATCAGGCAACAACTGGTAGTAGCAATACTTGGAAGACTTCGATCTCCCAAACTAGGGCATGAAACAGAGAGAGAGTAGCTCCAAAATTTCTATTTTCTTCTTCTCCTTAGACTTGACTGAAGTCACACTTCTTTTTGCTTCCTTTTACCCACTTCACACTTCTCTAGCTTCCTTAGAGATATCAAACTAGCTTGAGATGTGATGCTCCAAATGGATTCAATTTCCTTCTATTTATAGGCCCCAAGTTAGGTCAAATTAGTGTCCTTAGGCCGACGTGATATCTTCTAGGCCGACTTGGTGTGGAGGTTACATAAATTATATTTGACTCAATAGTAAACCTTTTTACATGATTTAAAATCCCAAGAATGGTATCTTTAAATGTAAAATGACTCTATAGACTCAATATTAATCCGAGGAGTCCACAATGGGGACTTTGACTAATATAATGATGACCCAAGGATGAAACCCATGCTTTAATAAGTCATTGACATAATAATAAAAAATATTTTCTTTATTTTTTTGACAAGTACATTTCATGATGACTCAAATACATTAATGAAGACCAAACCTAGTTACATTTTCCAACACTCCCTCTTAACTAGGGAGGTATTTATAATATACAAATATAATGGAAGATCTCAAACTCTATGAACAATAAAGAGTTTAGGCACAATAATGCCATGGACTAGATTCCTGACCATGGAAATATATCCATTGGTCTCTCATCAATTTAGGCACCACAATGCCATGGACTAGATTCCTAACTAGGGAAATCTATCCAAGTGGGAATAAGGTGGACTCAAGCTTTCAACCTCTCTATGTACCATCAGGCATACTTGATAACCACCAACCCAAGGACCTAGGTGTGTACCCATGGTTAGAGCTCTACGACCCACGCCACCCTCCCTACTTTGGGACCTAGACATCACAACAAAGTGTCGATTAAATGTCCTCCCAGGCAATGCTTCACTCGCAAAGCCTCAACAAATCTCTTCCAATCTCTTTTCATCAATAGAATCGACAATATCTACTAAACCAAGAAAGTTCCTTATATATTCAAACTTCTTACTAGGAAGAGCCTTTGTTAGTATGCTTGCTATATGTTCATCTATCGAAACATACTCCAACTTCACAATCCCATCCTGCACAAGGTTCCTAATAAATTGGAACTTATTGTTGATATGCTTCGTTCTCGCATGAAACACAAAACCTCCATACATCTTAATACAACTTTGATTATCACAATTAATCATTGTAAGACCGAGAGACTTCTTGAACAAATATTTCAGAAAATTCCTTAACCAAACAAACTCCTTTCCTACTTCACATGCAGCCACATATTCTGCCTCAGCACTACTTAAAGCAATGGGATCTTGCTTCCTACTCATCCATGAGATCATAGAAGCTCCCAGACTAAAACATCCTCTAGTAGTGCTCCTTCCATCGATCTCACTGCTATCCCAATCAGAATCTGTGAAGCCAATTATCTTGAATTCCTTACTATCATATTTTAGGTAGTGATATGTAGTGCCATGACGATACCTCAATATGTGTTTGGCAGTTATCTAGTGATCATGACGAGGCTCCAACTGAAACTGACTAAGAATGTTTACTGCAAAACATATATCTGGCCTAGTATTTACCAGATACATTAGGGAACCCACCAATTGTCGATAGGAGGTAGGATCCACGAGACTAGAGTCAGAGCCCCTCAACTTCTTGATATTGGTGATCATAGGAGTAGTCATCGGCTTGGAATCCATCATCCTGAATTTCTGCAACAACTTGATGATGTACTTTCCTTGCCCCAAATATATCTCCCCATGTCTCTACCATACTTCTAGACCGAGGTAATAGTGCCTCAGTCCTAGATACTTCATTTCAAATTCAGCTGCCAACATCTTCTTGAATTCTTGAATTCTTCGCTCCACACTTGTGATGAATAGATCATCCACATATGGTAGAATAATGACGGGCTCATTATTCACAACCTTGATGTAGAGACTCATAGCAGCATAACTCTTTACAAAACCAATTCTAAGTAGATATGCATCCATCCTTGCATACCATTCCATACATGCTTGCTTCAAACCATATAGGGCCTTCTTAGGTCTGCCAACATGAGAGTCCTTGTTATTAACTTCAAAGCCTTCGGGTTGTTCAATATACACTTCCTCATCAATGGTCCCATTTAGAAATGCGGTCTTCACATCCATTTGATGGATATTCCAACCCATTGTAGCAACTAATGAAACCAAAGATCTAATGGTAGCATACCTTGCTATGGGAGAAAAGGTTTATTCATAATAAATGCCTTCCTTTTGAGAGAAACCTCTTGCAACGAATCTCGTTTTGTACTTGTCTATACTTCCATCAACAATATGTTTGATCTTATAGATCCATTTGGAGGTGACAACCCTTTTGTCACTAGGTTTAGGAATGACTTTCCAAACCCCATTCTTCATGGTGGATTGATATTCTTCCTGCATCGCTTTCTTCCAAGCCTCTTGATGAGCAACTTCCTTGAATGTAGATGGTTCGGCTTCAATTAACTTTTTCATGTATGCAACATAAGTAGAATATTATTTCGGTCTCTTACTTTCCCTAAAGGTTCCTTTCGCATCTTCATGTCCTTCAACATCTTCTAATGTAGCTTTTAATGAATTTGGCTTTTTCCTTATGGTTGGGATGACCATCGATTGAATAGGCTAACTTTGTCCTTCTTCTTATTCTTGATTTGTAGTAGGGTTTTCACGATGATATTCTTCGTCTTCAAATATAAGAACTTCTTCGTCATCAAAATCAATAGGAATATCCCTTGATTTATTGTAGTCTTTATTTTCATCGAATATGACATCCTTTCTTACTTCGATATGTCTTCCTTCTTCAATGTAGAATCTATATGTTTTTGAGGAGTGACTATATCAAACGAATATTCCCTTGATACTTGTAGAATCCAAATTCTTTCGTTGTCCTTTGGAACATGGATGTATATTGGACTTCCAAATATTCAAAGGTGATCCACACTTGGCTTCTTTCTTGTGAATATTTCTTCAAGTGTTATATTATTAAGACTTCTATGAGGACCTCTATTTTGAATGTACACGGTTGTCATTGTTGCTTCTCCCTATAAGAATTTTGGTAGGTCTTAATCAAGCAGCATTGTTTGAATGCCTTCTTTAATTGACCTATTCTTCCTTTTGGGTACTCCATTTTATTCAAGATAATAGGGAACAATGAGCTCCTTCTTAATTCCTTCTTCCTTAAAATATGAAATCAATTCCTTAGAAGTGTATTCCCCACCATTGTTAGACCTTAGAGTTTTTATCTCTTTTTTTTTCAGTTAGGGTTTCCACTTCGGACCTAAACTCCTCGAACTTTTCAAATACTTCTTCTTTTGTTTTGAGAAGGTAGACCCATGTCTCTCTAGAATGGCCATCAATAAATGTTACATAGTAGATATGACCTCCAAGTAATTTGTTAGACATGGGCCCACACACATCAGAATGGATGAGATCTAATATCTCTTTAGACCTAGTTTTACTTTTCAAAAATGGCTTTCTTGTATGCTTTCCCAAAGAGCGTTGCTTGCACACACCTTCATGATCTAACTTCATATTGTGGATGCCATGAACCAATTGACTAAGAGTAGGGATGACCTTATAATGTAGATGCCCATACATCCTATGCCATAGCTTAATTGGATCAATTTCCATGTGAACCAAAGCTTGAGGAGGTGGTGTAATAACTCTATAAAGGATTCCTTCACGAACTCCAATAACCCTAGCTTTATCAATGCTAGAGTCATTTCCCTAAACCAATACTTTTCCATCAACAAAAGCAAGTATATCCCCTTTATCTTATAAACAAGAAATATAAAGCAAATTCTTTTTCAAACCTGGATGTTGTTGAGGTGCAACTTCGATCCATTTTCCAGCTTCAACGATGTTAATCCCAGGCCTCTAACAACATAGATTTTGTTGTCACCACATTCCATTGCATGAGAAGATGGCTCCTTTGATGGTGTATGAAGTTGTTTACTTTCTCCTGTCATGTGTCTTGATGCTCCACTATCAATGATCCATGCATTGTCATCACTAAGAGAACCTATAAGAGAAACCAAGAATCCTTGACTTTTGACCTTGTTGAATAAGTAGTATATGACCTTCTTGATCCAGCTTCTAGCAATGTTGATACCCATCTTCATGTAGTTTATCAAAGAGGGAGAATCCATGCCAACAAAGGGATCTTCAACTTTTCCTGACCTTAGCTTTGATACCATGTTGAGAAATTAATGCAAGTAGATTAGGGTTTGATTCCTCTTTCTTGATAAGTACTTTTGAGTTATGTTGGATTCTTTTACTTCTTTATTATCTTATCTTTCGTGAAGCAATTACCATATTGTGTGTGTGTGAAGATCACAAAACAAGAGACACAAGATGTAAGCGCTATGCCAGGGAAAAACCCCCTTCAAGGGGAAAACCCAGTCAAAAATTCTCTTCCTTCAATAGTATTCTTTGAGACTCTTCAACCTAGACAAAGCCCAAACTTTCCATCCACACCAAGTCATCCTTCCAGATCTTCAACCCCTTTCCAGCAACACTTCCTTCCCAGCAACTTCGACTATGCAACAACTTCCGGCATCAGGAAACAACTAGCAAAGCAATACTTGGAAAAATTTGATCTCCTAACTAGGGCATGAAATAGAGAGAGAGTAGCTCCAAAATTTCGATTTTCTTCTTCTCCTTAGACTTGACCCAACTCACACTTCCTTTTGCTACCTTTTACCCACTTCACACTTCTCCAACTTCCTTAGAGATATCGAACTAACTTGACATGTGATGCTCCAAATGAATTCGACTTCCTTCTATTTATAAGCTCCAAGTGAGGTCAAATTAGTCTCCTTACGCTGACTTGATCTCTTCTAGGCCGACTTGGTGTGGAGGTTACATAAATTATATTTGACCATTAGAGGAAATTTCACCCTAAAAGTGGACTCCTAAGGAAAAATAGTAAAATAATAATTAAAATAATAAAATAAGAGTTAAGAATTTTGGAGGGAAATGAAGAAAACTACTTATTTAATTAAATTTTTGGCTTTTTTCCTTATATGTTTACTCAAATTTCAAGTGTAAACACTCGTTGGATGTAGAATTAAATTTCGCATCCAACAAGTACCCATCATGCATACTTTTGAGAAGACCCACATTGACAAAAAAATGAAAATACATTTAAAAAGTGTGTATCTTCATTTTTTGCCAGTGTGTGTCTTCTGAAAAGTATGCATGACGGGTACTCGTTGGATGCGAAATTTAATTCCGCATCCAACGAGTGTTTGCACTTGAAATTTGAGTAAATCTATAAGGAGATAAGCCAAAAATACAATTAAAAGAGATAGTTTTTTATTATTTTTCCTCAAGAAACTTTACATGTACCTCTTTTTAAATTTAAAGGATTTTGATTGGTTTACATATTATGACATGGAAATTACGTGAAATTTTCATGGACACTTTTAGGCTAAAATTTCCTCTAATGTTGATAATAAACATTTTTACATGATTCAAAGGCCCAAGAAGGGTTTCTTTAAATGTACAATGACTCTATAGACTCAATATTAATCCTAGGAGTCCACAATGTGGACATTGACTAATATAATGATGACCCAAGCATGAAATTCATGCTTTAGTAAGTCATTGACATAATAATAAAAATTATCTTCTTTATTCTTTTGACAAGTACATTTCATGATGACTCAAATACATTAATGAATATTGAACCTAGTTACATTTTCCAACAGTTATAAACTTGTAACTCTTCATATTTATTCTTTTTCCCTTGTATTTTTCATAATTTCATTATTCCCTATATAACTAATGACTATTGAAATGTTAATAAGCATCAGTTGCTTTATACATTCATTAAAGACATCATATTTGAATTCCTTTTATGTTTGAGGAATTTGATTCATTGGTCCTATTTGCCATTCATTAGGATTGATGGATAGGGAGAAGTATGTCCTAAATAAGGTACTAATAGTGGCTTTCCCCTATTATCAAATTTTAAAATAATTGTATTTTTAGAGTAAATTTATAATTTCTTGGAATTTTATTTGACTAATAAAATAGGTGTATTTTGTGGAGTAAATTTATAATTTTTTGGAATATTTGATTTTATATAGTGATATTTGATTTTATATTTTTAGTAAATTTATAATTTCTTTGAATTATTTGACTTTACATAGTAAATTTTTTTATTTTTTAATAATGGCAAAAAGCAAAAATGCAATAGGGTTTTTTAGTTTTTTAGACTTTTCCTTCTACGGATAGGAAGTAGACATGAGTGTAATCAAGAAAAGTTTTATATAAGATAGTAACATATTTGTAACTTCAAGGTTAATTCAAACCTTTTTACTCAATAGTAAACCTTTTTACATGATTCAAAATCCCAAGAATGGTATCTTTAAATGTAAAATAACTCTATAGACTCAATATTAATCCTAGGAATCCACAATGGGGACTTTGACTAATATAATGATGACCCAAGCATGAAACCCATGCTTTAATAAGTCATTGACATAATAATAAAAAATATTTTCTTTATTTTTTTGACAAGTACATTTCATGATAACTCAAATACATTAATGAAGACCAAACCTAGTTACATTTTCCAACACTCCCTCTTAACTAGGGAGGTATTGATAATATACAAATACAATGGAAGATCTCAAACTCTATGAACAATGAAGAGTTTAGGCACAATAATGCCATGGACTAGATTCGTGACCATGGAAATCTATTCATTGGTCTCTCATCAATTTAGGCACCACAATGCCATGGACTAGATTCCTAACTAGGGAAATCTATCCAAGTGGGAATAAGGTGGACTCAAGCTTTCAACCTGTCTATGTACCATTAAGCATACTTGATAACCACCAACCCAAGGACCTAGGTGCGTACCCATGGTCAGAGCTCTACGACCCACGCCACCCTCCCTACTTTGGGACCTAGACATCACAACAAAGTGTCGACTAATTGTCCTCCCAGGCAATGCTTCACTTGCAAAGCCTCAACAAATCTCTTCCAATCTCTTTTCATCAATAGAATCAGAAATATCTACTAAACCAAGAAAGTTATATATTCAAACTTCTTACTAGGAAGAGCCTTTGTTAGTATGTCTGCTATATGTTCATCTATCGAAAAATACTCCAACTTCACGATCCCATCATGCACAAGGTTCCTAATAAATTGGAACTTATTGTTGATATGCTTCGTTCTCGCATGAAACACAAAATCTCCATACATCTTGATACAACTTCGATTATCATAATTAATCATTGTAAGACCAAGAGACTTCTCGAACAAATATTTCAGAAACTTCCTTAACCAAACAAACTCCTTTCCTACTTCACATGCAGCCACATATTCTGCCTCAGCACTACTTAAAGCAATGGGATCTTGCTTCCTACTCATCCATGAGATCATAGAAGCTCCCAGACTAAAACATCCTCCAGTAGTCCTCCTTCCATCGATCTCACTGTTATCCCAATAAGAATCTGTGAAGCCAATTATCTTGAATTCCTTACTATTATATTTTAGGTAGTGATGTATAGTGCCATGACGATACCTCAATATGTGTTTGGAAGTTATCCAATGATCATGACGAGGCTCCAACTGAAACTGACTAAGAATGTTTACTGCAAAACATATATCTGGCCTAGTATTTACCAGATACATTAGGGAACCCACCAATTGTCGATAGGAGGTAGGATCCATGAGACTAGAGTCAAAGCCCCTCAACTTCTTGATATTGGTGATCATAGGAGTAGTCATCGGCTTGGAATCCATCATCCTGAATTTCTGCAACAACTTGATGATGTACTTTCCTTGCCCCAAATATATCTCCCCATGTCTCTACCATACTTCTAGACCGAGGTAATAGTGCCTCAGTCCTAGATACTTCATTTCAAATTCAGCTGCCAACATCTTCTTGAATTCTTGAATTCTTCGCTCCACACCTGTGATGAATAGATCATCCACATATGGTAGAATAATGACGGGCTCATTATTCACAACCTTGATGTAGAGACTCATAGCAGCATAACTCTTTACAAAACCAATTCTAAGTAGATATGCATCCATCCTTGCATACCATTCCATACATGCTTGCTTCAAACCATATAGGGCCTTCTTAGGTCTGCCAACATGAGAGTCCTTGTTATTAACTTCAAAGCCTTCGGGTTGTTCAATATACACTTCCTCATCAATGGTCCCATTTAGAAATGCGGTCTTCACATCCATTTGATGGATATTCCAACCCATTATAGTAGCCAATGAAACCAAAGATCTAATGGTAGCATACCTTGCTATGGGAGAAAAGGTTTATTCATAATAAATGCCTTCCTTTTGAGAGAAACCTCTTGCAACGAATCTTGCTTTGTACTTGTCTATACTTCCATTTGATCTTATAGATCCATTTGGAGGTGACAACTGATTTGTCACTAGGTTTAGGAACGACTTCCCAAACCCCATTCTTCATGGTGTATTGATAATCTTCCTGCATCGCTTTCTACCAAGCCTCTTGATGAGCAACTTCCTTGAATGTAGAATATTATATCGGTCTCTTACTTTCCCTGAAGGTTCCTTTCGCATCTTCATGCCCTTCAACATCTTCTAATGTAGCTTTTAATGAATTTGGCTTTTTCCTTATGGTTGGGATGACCATCGATTGAATAGGCTAACTTTGTCCTTCTTCTTCTTCTTGATTTGTAGTAGGGTTTTCACGATGATATTTTTCTTCTTCAAATATAGGAACTTCTTCGTCATCAAAATCAATAGGAATATCCTTTGATTTATTGTAGGCTTTATTTTCATCGAATATGACATCCTTTCTTACTTCGATATGTCTTCCTTCCTCAATGTAGAATCTATATGTTTTTGAGGAGTGACTATATCAAATGAATATTCCCTTGATACTTGTAGAATCCAAATTCTTTTGTTGTCCTTTGGAACATGGATGTATGTTGGACTTCCAAATATTCGAAGGTGATCCACACTTGGCTTCTTTCTTGTGAATACTTCTTCAGGTGTTATATTATTAAGACTTCTATGAAGACTTCTATTTTGAATGTACACGGTTGTCATTGTTGCTTCTCCCTATAAGAATTTTGGTAGGTCTTGATCAAGCAGCATTGTTTGAATGCCTTCTTTAATTGACCTATTCCTCCTTTTGGGTACTCCATTTTGTTCAGGAAAATAGGGAATAATGAGCTCCCTCTTAATTCCTTCTTCCTTAAAATATGAAATCAATGCCTTAGAAGTATTCCCCCATGTTGACCTAGATTTTTATCCCTTTTTTTTTTTACAGTTAGAGTTTCCACTTCGGACCTAAACTCCTCGAACTTTTCAAATACTTCTTCTTTTGTTTTGAGAAGGTAGACCCATGTCTCTCTAGAATGGTCATCAATAAATGTTACATAGTAGATATGACCTCCAAGTAATTTGTCAGACATGGGCCCACACACATCAGAATGGATGAGATCTAATATCTCTTTAGACCTAGTTTCAATTTTCAAAAATGGCTTTCTTGTATGCTTTCCCAAAGAGCGATTCTTGCACACACCTTCATGATCTAACTTCATATTGTGGATGCCATGAACCAATTGACTAAGACTAGGGATGACCTTATAATGTAGATGGCCATACATGCTATGCCTGAGCTTAACTGGATTAATTTCCATGTGAACCAAAGCTTGAGGAGGTGGTGTAATAACTCTATAAAGGATTCCTTCACGAACTCCAATAACCCTAGCTTTATTAATGCTAGAGTCATTTCCCCAAACCGATACTTTTCCATCAACAAAAGCAAGTATATCCCCTTTATCTTATAAACAAGAAATAGAAAGAAAATTCTTTTTTAAACCTGGAACATATGGAATGTTGTTGAGGTGCAATTTCGATCCATTTTCTAGCTTCAACGATGCTAATCCCAGGCCTCTAACAACATAGATTTTGTTGTCACCACATTCCATTGCATGAGAAGATGGCTCCTTTGATAGTGTATGAAGTTGTTTACTTTCTCCTATCATGTGTCTTGATGCTCCACTATCAATGATCCATGCATTGTCATCACTAAGAGAACCTATAAGAGAAACCAAGAATCCTTGACTTTTGACCTTGTTGAATAAGTAGTATATGACCTTCTTGATCCAGCTTCTAGCAATGTTGATACCCATCTTCATGTAGTTTATCAAAGAGGGAGAATCCATGCCAACAAAGTGATCTTCAACTTTTCCTGACCTTAGCTTTGATACCATGTTGAGAAATTAATGCAAGTAGATTAGGGTTTGATTCCTCTTTCTTGATAAGTACTTTTGAGTTATGATGATTTCTTTTACTTCTTTATTATCTTATCTTTCGTGAAGCAATTACCATATTGTGTGTGTGTGAAGATCATAAAACAAGAGACACAAGATGTAAGCGCTATGTCAGGGAAAAACCCCCTTCAAGGGGAAAAACCCCCTTCAAGGGGAAAACCCAATCAAAAATTCTCTTCCTTCAATAGTATTCTTTGAGACTCTTCAACCTAGACAAAGCCCAAACTTTCCATCCACACCAAGTCATCCTTCCAGATATTCAACCCCTTTCCAGCAACACTTCATTCCCAGCAACTTCGACTATGCAGCAACTTCCGGCATCAGGAAACAACTAGCAGTGGCAATACTTGGAAAAATTTGATCTCCTAAACTAGGGCATGAAACAAAGAGAGAGTAGCTCCAAAATTTCGGTTTTCTTCTTCTCCTGATACTTGACCCAACTCACACTTCCTTTTGCTACCTTTTACCCACTTCACACTTCTCCAACTTCCTTAGAGATATCGAACTAACTTGACATGTGATGCTCCAAATGAATTTGACTTCCTTCTATTTATAGGCTTCAAGTGAGGTCAAATTAGTCTCCTTAGGCTGACTTGATCTCTTCTAGGCCAACTTGGTGTGGAGGTTACATAAATTATATTTGACCATGAGAGGAAATTTCAGCCTAAAAGTGGACTCCTAAGGAAAAATAGTAAAATAATAATTAAAATAATAAAATAAGAGTTAAGAATTTTGGAGGCAAATGAAGAAAACTACTTTTTTTAATTGAATTTTTGGGTTTTCTCCTTATATGTTTACTCAAATTTCAAGTGTAAACACTTGTTGGATGCAAAATTAAATTTCGCATCCAACAAGTACCCATCATGCATACTTTTGAGAAGACCCACATTGACAAAAAAAATGAAAATACATTAAAAAAGTGTGTATCTTCATTTTTTGTCAGTGTATGTCTTCTGAAAAATATGCATGACGGGTACTCGTTGGATGCGAAATTTAATTCTGCATCCAACGAGTGTCTGCACTTGAAATTTGAGTAAATATATAAGGAGATAAGCCAAAAATACAATTAAAAGAGATAGTTTTTTATTATTTTTCCTCAAGAAATCTTACATGTACCTCTTTTAAATTTAAAGGATTTTGATTGGTTTACATATTATGACATGGAAATTACGTGAAATTTTCATGGACACTTTTAGGCTAAAATTTCCTCTAATGTTAATAATAAACATTTTTACTTGATTCAAAGGCCCAAGAAGGGTTTCTTTAAATGTACAATGACTCTATAGACTCAATATTAATCATAGGAGTCCACAATGTGGACATTGACTAATATAATGATGACCCAAGCATGAAATTCATGCTTTAATAAGTCATTGACATAATAATAAAAAGTATCTTCTTTATTCTTTTGACAACTACATTTCATGATGACTCAAATACATTAATGAATATTGAACCTAGTTACATTTTCCAACAGTTATAAACTTATAACTCTTCATATGTATTCGTTTTCCCTTGTATTTTTCATAATTTCATTATTCCCTATATAACTAATGACTATTGAAATGTTAATAAGCATCGGTTGCTTTATACATTCATTAAAGACATCATATTTGAATTCCTTTTATGTTTGAGGAATTTGATTCATTGGTCCTATTTGCCATTCATTAGGATTGATGGATAGGGACAAGTATGTCCTAAATAAGGTACTAATCGTGGCTTTCCCCTATTGTCAAATTTTAAAATAATTGTATTTTTTGAGTGAATTTATAATTTCTTGGAATTTTATTTGCTACTAAAAGAGGTGTATTTTGTGGAGTAAATTTATAATTTTTTGGAATATTTGATTTTATATAGTGATATTTTATTTTATATTTTTAGTAAATTTATAATTTCTTTGAATTATTTGAGTTTACATAGTATATTTTTTTATTTTTTAATAATGGCAAAAAGCAAAAATGCAATAGGGTTTTTTAGTTTCTCCTTTTAGAGCAAGAAGACTTTTCCTTCTACGGATAGGAAGTAGGCATGAGTGTAATCAAGAAAAGTTTTATATAAGATAGTAACATATTTGTAACTTCAAGGTTAATTTTGCTTTATTATCACTTTCTAATACAATGTGGATGTGTTCGAAAGACCTAAATTCTTAAATTTTCATAAATATGTATTCAAGTGTAAAGAGCAAAAACATATTAAACAAGGTTTTTTTTTTCCAAAAAAAGGCACTCTTTCATTGAAAATGTGAAAAAGAGTATACTTACTCATAAAACAAAGATATTGATAGTTCTTTTAGTCTAAATAACCTTAAAACCAGAGTTCCAAAAAATTAAGACCACCCCTACCAACATAGACTGGTGATTTCATAATACATCAAAAATGTGATCAGCAAAAAGAGCACAACAGAAAAATCATCTACTCCAAAACAACATAAAAATCATCTACTCCAAAATAAATTCCTAAGACCACAATAGGTTCTCATTAATATAAAGCAGTTAATCCACATCACAAAGGAGGCAATAAATAAAAGGCATCCCAAATGCTCTAAGATAAATGCACTTGAAGTCTACACATTTCTCCAAAATATGAATCCTTCAACTTCATAAAGTTCCTTCTTTGAGAGTATATGAGCACTCTCATTCCATTTTTTATAGATATGATTACATCTCAAAACCTAGAAATTATCCTTCAGCCTATAATTATCCTTCAACCTATATTTCCTTTTTTGAGAGTTTATCAACACTCCCATTCCATTGTCTATAGATATGATTAATCTCAAAACCTAAAAACTATCCTTCAACCTATTAATTTTCATCATCCAACCTTGGAGATCAATCCCCTTAAATCTATTTTCACCTAGCTAGAAAATCACCATATACTTATATATCACCCATCTTCAAAGATATTACTAGTAAAAAAAAATATTCTAACATATTAAAACTTCAGCTTTGGAGCCCTAAGTACCATAAATCTGATCGTTGCTCAAGTCCCTCAAAAAAATCCTGATCCCATTAAAAATTCTTTCAAACGAAAAATCTTGGGCCCCATAAAAAAAAATCCTATTACACTTCCTGTGAAAATAGAAAACAACGAGAAAGTTTTCCAAATTTGTACACCTTTTATCTTTTAAATATTCAGGGAAAAACCCAATAATACGACCGCAGCCAAAAGAAGGTAATCAAGTAATTATACTGTGTTATCCTTGAAAAAAATTAAAAATAAAATTGTATCCAATTAAAAATTAAAAGTCTAAATATAAATTTAGAAAATTTTATCCAATTAAACGTATAAATAAAAATTCTATATATTAAAACAAGGTTTTCGTGGTTTTATAAATATTCCAATATTTCTCATAAGCCAAAACGAACCTCGACCTTTTTCTAGCCGCTTATACTTTTTCCTGAGAGCGTATGTTTGTGGGAAGGCTGGAATAGAGCCCTTATCTATTAAGAAGGATAATGTTCCTTTCTATTTTAAGGTTAAGATTATGATTTTTTAAAGAAATGGTTGGAGTAAAGTTTTTATTTATTAAGAAATTTTACAATAGGTTGGAAAAAAGTTTTAGGTAAGGGAAATGTTTATTATATTTTAGTTGTGAAATTAATAATAGGGAGAATTATTATTGGTTATTATTTAAAAAGGTAGATTAAGTGATAACTATTATTCACAGAAAATTATCTTACTTAACTTATTTCTTTACTCTATATACAACTGAGTTGGAAGCGCGCGCGACTGTAACCCGCGATCGAGCCTCGGCCAGGGCCGCCTGAACGAGATTCAACATGGACCCTCCGGACCCATCCGGTGGGGACCCGGAGCTGCAAAGAGCCTTCTCCAATCTGTTAAAGTCACTCCCTCCGCAAATACCTAGACCAGCAGCAACAAAGTTTGTGAAGAAGCTTGATGTATTACAGGAAGTTCAACTGCTGCCTACCATCCCACGCATGGCAGCCATTTCCCTAGCAGAGAAAGGATTGATTAGGCAATTTATAGGATTGTGGCCATCACCCAAAACAGTGCAAAGGTGGGTTGAAAGAAACTGGTCGGACAAGATCCAGGGTAAAATATCCATCAGATTCTGTGGCAGAGGATATTTTACTTTTCACTTCGAAACCAAAGAGGACAAAGACCTAATTTTCAGGAATGGGCCTTACTTTATGGACTCCAGGGGTCTCTACCTCAACAAATGGACCCCGGACTTCGATCCAAAACTTGATATACCGAATGTTGTTCCAGTCTGGGTCAGACTGCCGCACCTTCCCCTTCACTGCTGGGGGGATGACTCGGTCAAAGCAATAGGAAATGCGGTTGGAAAATACATAGATCGCAGTGAACCTAAAGACAACATGCAGGCGTGTGCGCGGATTTGTGTTGAAGTCGATCTGGGCCGAGGACTGTCGGAAGCGATCAAATTGAAATTTGATGATTGGTGCCATATTCAGCAACTGGATTACGAGCAGATACCCTTCAAATGCAAGGTATGCCATGAATATGGACATTTTGCAAATAGATGCACTAAAATAGTTAATGTAGATTCTGGTGAGCAGGATGGGCAATGGGAAACTGTAAAAAGGAAAAAATCATCTCCTCCTCTCAAGTCTATGGATCCTGATGCCCCTGGTCCTTCCCAGCAGCATCCTTCCTCCCCTCCTCTGATTCCCGATCCTCCTCTCCCTCCATCTTCTAACCCCTTCGCGACCCTCTCTGAGGCAGAATCGGGGCCTGATGTCCCTTCCACAGATCCCCCTCTTCAACTTTCCCCTCCTCTCATCATGCAGCCCTCTCCAGACCTCCCCTCTTCAAGGGTTACCAGGAGTTCTTCAAAGGAACATGGAGCGCCCAGTGATGTCCCTAAAAAGCAAGGGCCTGGCAGGAAATCAGCCAAGCAACAGAGGGATGAAAATGCTCAGAAAGACATAGCACTGGGCACCCAAACTCCAATAGATACCTTCATTCTTGGACACTTGGAAAAAGAAAACAGTAACAAAGGCCATGAGAGGCGAGCACCTCTCCATGTAACCAGTAAATCATGATGAAAATACTATCTTGGAATAGTAGGGGCTTAGGGCACCCCTCCAAGCTAGCTGCCCTCAAGGACTTAATTCACAGTGAAACCCCTGAAATTGTTCTTATTCAAGAAACAAAGCAAGATCAATCAGAAATGAGTAGAGTAATTAGCCAGCAAAAGCATTTTAATGGATGCGCAACGAAGCAAGAGGAGCCTCAGGTGGCATATTAACTATATGGGATAGCAATAAATGGATCTGTGACTCCACTAGCGTTCACCAAAATTGGATTCGAATCACCTTAGAAAGTAAAACTGGAGGCTCAAAGGTAACAGTTTATAACGTATATCCTCCGAATCAGTACAGAGAGAAAGAAATGTGTTGGAACACATTGGAAGCAAGTATAGAAGAAGAGCAGAACAACAATCTCATTATAGCAGGAGATTTAAATTTGGTGATGCATGCTAACGAAAAAAGAGGAGGAAATTTCACTCCTGATCCATCCAGAAGTCGACTAGATGCCATCATGCAGGAGCACGATCTTGTTGATATCAGACCCAAAAATCGTAGGTACACCTGGAGCAACAGAAGGATTGGCGCCGGCAATATCATGGAACGACTTGATAGATTCCTTATAAGTATAGCATATCTGTCTACCTTCTCTACAGGTCACTCAAACATCCTCAATGTCTCTGCCTCTGACCACTACCCAATAACGCTTACTCTTCATAGTCACTGTCAGCTAGGGCCTATACCCTTCAAATACTACGCCATTTGGAACCGTATCCCAGCTGCAAAAGATGTGGTGCGACAGGCTTGGGTTCAACATGTAGAAGGTTCACCAAGTTATATTTGGGAGACAAAATTGAAGAGAGTACGACAGGCTTTAAAAAATTGGGCAAGGAACAACTATCAAGAGCCCGAGAAGAATAAAAAGAAAATTAAGCAAGATCTAGAGGAAGTGCAGCAAAGAATCGAAGTGCTTGGGCTATCTCAACAAGCTAAAGAACAAGAAACTCGATTATACTCACAGCTGAGTCAAACTATTAGGGACGAAGAAACAAAATGGAGGCTGAAATCAAGGCAACTTTGGTTGCAGGAGGGAGACAAAAACACACCCTATTTCCACAAGCAGGCCACTGTTCGAAAGGCCAGAAATACAGTGAGCACGATAATGGATAATGAAGGGAATTGTTTCAACACTCAGGCCTCTATAAAGGAAGCAGCTACCAAGCATTTTAATAATCTTCTGACTGAGGACAAAGGTGTGGAGGATTACTCAAGCATGCTTCAGCATTTGTTTAAAGGAGTCACACAAGAAATGAACAGCAGTCTCAGAAAAGAAGTTGAAGAAGAAGAAATCCAAGCAGCAATTTGGAGCTTACACCCAGATAAAGCTCCAGGACCTGATGGATTTCCCATTTGCTTTTATCGAGAATATTGGCAGATGATCAAAAAAGACCTCTTAAAGATGATTCGTTGGGTACTAAAAAAAGGCAAAATGGGGGGATTTACCAACTCCACCTATCTGGCTTTAATTCCAAAAGAGAATCGACCTTCCACTTTTTCAAGATTTCGGCCAATCTCTTTATGCAACTCAGCATATAAAATAATTTCAAAAATTCTAGCATCCAGGCTTAAACCTCATCTACCATCCTTGATCTCTGAAAATCAAGGGGGTTTTCTCCCCAATAGGCACATCACTGACTCTATCCTTCTTGTGCAAGAGGCCATCCACTCGAGCTTAAGCAGAAAAGAGAAAGGGTTTGTTCTAAAGCTGGACCTTGCTAATGCTTTTGATAGTGTAAGACATACCTACCTGTTTTCTGTACTTCATAAAATGGGGTTTGATCCCTCCTTCATCACAATGGTCAAAGCTTGTATAACGAAACCATGGATCTCCCCTTTGATTAATGGGAGACCGTCTGCAGCCTTCCAATCTTCTCGTGGCCTCAGACAAGGCTTCCCCCTATCGCCTTACTTGTTTATCCTTATGGCTGAATCTCTCAGTCAAACCTTGGACTATAACCGGAGAATAGGTCTAATCACTGGCATCAAGATTGAGCAAGGAACAAAGAACATCAATCACTCTCAATTTGCAGATGACACTCTCCTAATAGGAGGAGCATCCATCACTATAGCAAGGCGCTTTAAGAATATTTTGGACCAATTCATGGATTACTCAGGTGGGAAGGTCAACCAGATAAAAAGTTGTATATATGGTTGGAATACACCAAATCATACCATCCACGGCATTGCAAGCATACTTGGAGTCTCCTGCAAACTAGTCTGGAACCATTTCTCCTACTTAGGGATGCCAGTAAGTTTGGGACCGCTGAAAGCTGATACCTGGAACGAAATCCTCGACAAAATAAAGAGAAAAGTGCAACAATGGGGCACCATGTGGCTGAACCCAGCAGGACGGCTAGTTCTTCTAAAATCAGGTATAGCTTCTCTTCCCATATATCGTTTTTCCTTATATCAAGCTCCAGCTGTTTTTCATCAGAAAATGGAAAGAGCCCTCAGGCATTTTCTTTGGCAAGGAGGGAAAACGGATAAGAAAAAATTCAATCTTGTAAGCTGGAAGAATATAATCCAATCTCAGGAAAAAGGAGGATTAGGCATCAGATCACCAAAATTGCTAAACTGAGCCCTTGGAGCTAAAATCGTATGGAGGATGATCACAGGGCCTACAGCGTGGTGGAAGAAGATCTTAGAGGCAAAATATCTGAACTGCACAAGGCAGCGACTCCTGGAGACTAATATTCCCAACAGAGATAGTACAAAAAATTGGCAACTTTGCAAGAAGGCTATTACCTTTATGTCTCAGAATATCTCAAAGGTCCCAGGAGGGGGGAGCAGTATCAACTTCTCCACAGATAGAATTTTAGGGCAGCATCCCATTGGAACAAAGATGGAGGCAATCCCTGCTATAAACTGGCTTAATGGCAAAGGAATACTGCACTTGGCCCAAATATCACAATGGGACAATCACTCTCAAGCATGGATAGGATGGAAATTCCCGGATCATCCCAGGGAGTTAGACACTAGTCTCACTGCCCTAAAGAAGCTCCTACACAACAAAGCCCTGGTCCAAGAAGGCATACATGATGGATATCGTTGGGACCCAACTGGAACTCAATACACGGTTAAAGCTGGTCATCAATTTCTTTGTGACAGCACTTTCCAACAGGAAATATGGAACCAATGGAAAATCGTATGGAGAGCAGAAGCACCTCCCAAAGTTAAGTTTTTCATTTGGCTGCTCCTGAAAGGGAAAACATTAACCGCTGAAAATTTAAAGAAAAGAGGCATAATGGGGCCATCCAGGTGCCCAAACTGTTGTAGATCAGAGGAAACAATGCAGCACTTGTTTATAGAATGTCCGGTGGCTGACGAATGTTGGAAGAAGATGGCCTCAATAGGGGAAGCACCCTGGGAGCCTCAGGCAACTATTGCAGAAACGATTCACAAATGGAGGAAGAATTGTCCATGGAGAGAGAAAAGAAGTAAATTGGCGCAAAGGGTATGGAACATCATTCCTCTAACTCTCTTATGGCGCATATGGTTGGCAAGAAATGGAAAGGTCTTCCAGGAGAAAGGCTGCAACACCAGGATAATGTGCCACAAGGCAAAAATGTTAGTGGTAGAGACAGTCACAAATCATACCAGAGGAAAAATTGATGCAACAAGTTATAGTATGGAAGAGAGAAATCTGCTCAGCTATGTATTTGAGAACATTGCTAGTGCTCAGGAAACAAACAAGGGAAGGACAAAAATGAAAGAAACTAATAGCGCATGGAAAATGAGATTAAAGGATGAAGAGTTTTCGAACTGGCTGAGAAATTGTAACAGGTTCTGCTTATTTTTTTACGGTGCTTCTAAATCGAACCCGGGCCAAGCTGGGGCAGGGGGCCTAATCTGCAACGCAAATGGAGAGAGCATTCTTCATTTCGAATGGGGGCTAGGAGAGATCTCCAACAATAGAGCAGAGGGATTAGCACTGTCTCAGGGCCTCACACAGCTACGAAAGTTAGGGATAACAAAGGCAGTGGTGTTTGGGGACTCAGCAATAATTATCAGGCTTATGGCGCAGCGACAAAGCACGCCAAATATACTTCTTCAATAGATAAACCACTGGAATCAGATCCTCCATGCATCAATGGAAGAAATCGCGTACTACCACATCCTACGTGGATTGAATAAGGAGGTCGATAAGCATGCCAACAGGGCATGCGAACGATCCAAGGGCAGCCTGAGCTGTAACAACACCGTTTCATTTTAACCGTTACCATGAGTCCACAACATTCAGTCAACAGCAGGTGTACCACAGCTGACAGAATCAGCGACATCAGACAAGCAATCAGTGCCGATGACAGAGCAGGTAAGATGGGCAGGATTTGGCTCAGAAATGTGATCAGGATATCGCTTCAACGCATGGGAAACAAGAGAAATCCAGGAGAAAATCGCCCTTATAGATTGATCCTATTTGTTGTAAAATATTTGCATTTGACCATTCCGCGGATTGCCAAGAGACGCAGATGGGCATCTTCCCGCTTTCAAAGCACGCAAATGAACTCTATTTATACTCCAGGTAGCAGAATTCTTCAAAACATTAAGAAAGGCAGTTTCTACAGGCAACAGGATTTCATTGCTCCTGCCCTCCTCAAATTAGCCCAAGGTAGCTGGTTTAGTGCTCAGCAGAATCGTAACAACTCTGCGAGAGTAGTAGTAGCAGTCTGCTGTAATCGAAATAGAGTCCACAGAGTTCACAGGTTTTGCGTTTTAGCGGTCGACACCACAGACATGAAGCATTTAGCGACAATGGACCGCTCAGAGGATTGTTTTCACTGCAGAGACCTTCAGGTAGAATTCGAGGAGCTGAGAGTGCAACAACGCATATTGGAGGACCAGGTCAAAAGTTTGGAAACACGTATAGAAGATCAGTATAGAGTTCTCAATGAGAAATACAGGGCAGAAATCAATCTGTTCCTACACAGAGTTTCCGCTCTCCATGAGCAATACAATAACTTGGCAAACCGATGCAGCCACGCAGAAGAATCGATAGCAGTTCTCAAGATCATGATGGACAAAAAGCTCAAGGAAGTCCCCAGCTTCTCCAGCGCAAAGCAGAATGAACCAAATTCAAACCCAGAAGAGTCCACAGCTAGGAAGATTAGTCATATAGAGATAGATTAAATATGTTTTGTAGCTGTAAATTTTGGTGTTTGCAATATGTAAGGATTTACAGTAGTGTAGGAAGCTTTAGAGGCAGAAATACTAGAACAAGGATCATGGAAGGGACCTTTTTTGTAATTCCTTTGATCCATGATGTCCAGGAAGCACTGTATGCATGGAGAACTGACTCTTTTTTTCAGTGTATAATATAGCAACCGAACCTTGTCTAAAAAAAAAAAACTTATTTCTTTACTCTAAAATTAAATTCTAATTTTAATTTTTTTATAAACAAACAAAAAATATAGCTAAAAACATTTCATTTTTAATAACCTTAGTCATTATTAAAAATTGATGTAGTCTAACTAAACCAAACCACTTTTTCATGGCCAAAATATTTAAGTCAAATTGTGATTTTTTGATGTTTAAAATACATTTTTAAATGCATAAATAAATTTGACACCTGAAAAACCCTCTACAAATTAGCCAACATAAAGTCAAGTTTTTAAAATTCACCCCCTTAAAATTATCCAAAACAAAAACAAACACAAAACAAAACCATTTCACTTATTAGTTAAACTACTAGTAAATTTTGCTCATAATCAACCAAAAAATTTATTTAAAACATTTAAATAATGTCAACTCATAAAATAATTTATACTTAAAATTAAATCTATGTAAACTCATATTAAATCGATATTTAAAATGAATACCAATCCTAAAAAATAATAAAAAAACTAATCCTTATTTTTTACTTTCTCTACGCAAATTAAGCATATGGCTCATGAATTAAGGATTCTGAAAAGACATTCTAACTCTTTAATCCATAAATTCTAACTTTGGTCAGCACCAAAAGAAGCTCCTCTACTTCCACTCAAAGCTTTAACATCTTATGCATCAATAACCACTTCTGTAAAATAATTAAGCTTTAGACACATTCAAATGTACAAATAGATTGAAATATCAGTGTACATATTGAATAATCCATCTCTTTAAATAATAAAAAAATACCCATGAACTTGATAGGGAATTATGAACTCCACTGGTAACTAGATTCAAAATAGTCACTAAGTAATTAGGAGTTTAATGTAAATAAAAGTTTAATTTTAATAGTATTATATATTTTTATATTGCTTGAATATTTTTATAGGTGTTAGGTATGTGTTATATTTTTTATATTATTAGATAAAATATTATTAGATAAAGTATTATGTGTTTGGAACATATTGGGGTTTGCAAGCTACAGCTTCTTGTTAGCGGTTTGCAAGTTATATGGGTTTTGATTTTGCACACTGTATTGGATTTTGATGACAAAAAAACAAAAAATATACAGACTCAATAATGTATTTTAATATTAAAAAGAACATAATAAAACATCAATTTAATTTTAAATTTTAGATTTCAGAATATTTGAAATAGATTTGCAAAAAGTCTTACCCCTTCTCCATTATATTGTTATTCTCCATTATATTATTTTCATATTAAAAAAAACATAATAAAAAATCAATTTAATTTTAAATTTTAGATTTCAGAATATTTGAAATAGATTTGCAAAGAGTCTTACCCTTATTTTCCATTATATTATTTTCATATTAAAAAGAACATAATAAAAAATCAATTTAATTTTAAATTTTAGATTTCAGAATATTTGAAATAGATTTGCAAAGAGTCTTACCCCTATTCTCCATTATATTATTATTCTCCATTATATTATTTTCATATTAAAAAGAACATAATAAAAAATCAATTTAATTTTAAATTTTAGATTTCAGAATATTTGAAATAGATTTGCAAAGAGTCTTACCCCTATTCTCCATTATATTATTATTCTCCATTATATTATTTTCATATTAAAAAGAACATAATAAAAAATCAATTTAATTTTAAATTTTAGATTTCAGAATATTTGAAATAAATTTGCAAAGAGTCTACCCCTATTCTCTGTTATATTATTTTCATATTAAAAAGAACATAATAAAAAATCAATTTAATTTTAAATTTTAGATTTCGGAATATTTGAAATAGATTTGCAAAGAGTCTACCCCTATTCTCCATTATATTATTTTCATATTAAAAAGAACATAATAAAAAATCAATTTAATTTTAAATTTTAGATTTCAGAGTATTTGAAATAGATTTGCAAAGAGTCTTACCCCTATTCTCCATTATGTTATTTTCATATTAAAAAAAACATAATAAAAAATCAATTTAATTTTAAATTTTAGATTTCAGAATATTTGAAATAGGTTTGCAAAGAGTCTTACCCCTATTCTCCATTATATTATTATTCTCCATTATATTATTTTCATTTTTTAACAATTAGTTTCCAGTTAATTTCTCTACCACATTAAAACTTCAAAAAGAATCAAACTTTAACATGCAGTTGTCTATAATGCGACTTTTTCCGGTCAAAATCCGGCAGCAATTTATTGGAATCGCAAGTTTCTGCACAATCAAAGCGTCCCAAGGGTTTTTTATGGTGCTGAATCCAAATATGCAGTTAAAAAACCATTTTAACTGCAACAAATCAAGATTTAACCTCAATTTCTTCCACCAGAATCTCCAAAAAATCGTATTATAAACAACTCCCTTAAACTATCAAGTAAAACAGCTTTATTCTATCACATTTGAGTTATATTATCTCTGAAACCTATGCTCCATTGGGAAGCGCATCCACTGCTGGTGGAAAAGCAGATTGAATGAGACTATGCATTTGGTAAAATCCCACATGGATTTTGATTCCCTCGCAACTAGATGCCAAAAGTTACTGTGCACCATTGGGAAGCGCATCCATTGCGTGTGGAGAAGCAGTTTGAATGAAAAATATGCATACTTAAAATCACACATGTACTTTCATTTGCCTTGCGACTGGATGCCATTAGTTACAAAATAGAAGTTCAATTTTGAATATCTTAAACTCGCTGCAGGGAGTGATACATTTTCTATAGTTATGAAAGCAACATCATTTAGAATTATATTATTCCTAACAACTATGCACCACTTGCAAGCGCATCCATTGGGTGTCAATACAAATTTTCTAATTCAAGAGTAAGAGCCAGGGATTTTTTAGTTGGCAAAACAGAAGACTGGTTTGCAAGTTGCAGAAATCCCTATCAGAACGTTGACAATACTGACCATTGTGATTTTGATTGAAATATTTATATCAGAGTTTTGTTTTTACTAAATTGATTTGCATGTAGATGATGTTGTTGTAAATCAAATGAATGCATTGATTTTGGCTGGATATATTGAAGTTTGGTGTGATTAAATTATAGTTAAAAATATATTGTTGTTGTTGTTATTTTTTTTTTTAAGTTAGAGATTTAAGTTAGGGTTTTCAAGGTATTTAACAAGTAATGGATTTTAATGAAAGCAATCAAATTGTAAAAGAAGAGCGTGTGGACATGCCATATAAAAATGTTGTGAGGTGTTGTATAAGATTAATATAGATTTTTTTATTTATAGATTTAAAGGGAACAATTTTTTTGAGGTGAAATTTTTTTAGAATGTAAAATTTGAACAAAATGTTTAGACAGATTTAATGTTTTGAATATGAATATATATATATATATATATATATATATGTGCTACATTGTAATTTTTAGTTGTTTATGTTGTATTTTTGAATATATAAAATAGGTGAAATTTTGCTTTGAGTATAAAATTGTGATAGTCAAAATGTTTTAATAAAAAAAATTGCTTCAATATTAATATATAGTATTTTTTTTTTTTTTTACTGCTTTAAAGTTGATATAAGCTTATGTTCTTTTATATGGACATCCAAATATTTTATTTATAGTTGAAAGTGAGAGTGAAATATTTTTACTACTACTTTTTAGTATGAACAAAGAGTGAGATTATTGATGTTTTATTACACTTTTAATTAAACAAACCAACTACATATATTCATTTTATTATTATTATTATTATATTTGATAGTTTTTTTTATTTAAATAAAAAAATAATATTATTTTAAATAGGAACTTGTCAACTCCAAGTTGTTCTTATACTAGGTTGTAGAATGACTCTCTAGACTCAATTCTAGAGGAAGAGTTTGTAGACATATGTCATGTTAAATTGTTGTGGAATGTGTAATGCAGTATAGTATTAGTGCGTTATTGAAATATTTAATAATAAATTATGATAGATGATTTAATTTAAAAATAATATTAGATCTAAGACTTTTGTAATCCATGATGTAGAAATAAGTCTTTTGATTAATCACGTCTTTTGGATTAATCAGGTCCACTTTTCGAACCAACTAATGTGGTTCATCGTCTTTTGGATTAATCAGGTCGACTTTTTGAATCAACTAATGTGGTTCATCTTGAGGACAAGGTGAGAAATAACTATGTGATTAATTGAAAGACTTATATTTAAAAATAATAATTTAGATGTTTGAAATGATGTGTGGAAGTTTTTTTGATAAGATATTTTTTAATAAAAAATATAAAAATTATAATATTTTAACTCACTATTTAATGAGGAGAAAATCAAATTTTAAGATGTATTTTTTTTATGTATAAAGTTTGAAAAAAAATTACTAATTCTTAATAATATTATTATATTTATATGAATTATCATCTTTATATATAAATATTTTTATTTCATTAATTATATATATATATATATAGATATAAATATTTTAATGTTATATATAGAGACTAAAAAATTATTATAAATGTTTAATTTTATATTTTATTAATTAAATTTAAATATGGAGTTTTTGAAATATATGTTACAAAAATACACTATTTTAATTTATCTTAAAATAATTATATTATATATATATAATATAAGTTTGTATATACTCCTTAATTATATGTTTGGAAATATTATTGTTATTAATATGAATCCTTAAAAAATTGTTTGTAATTTTATTTATTTATTAAGTAAAAAGTATGTTTTATTTTTTTCTTGATAAAATAATTTCTATTAATTTTTCAAAATGATACATTGGATGTACATGATAACTTTTGCTTTCCCAGCCTCACTTTGACCGGATTTGTTGGCCAGGAGAGCTAAGGATAAACTATCAAGCTTTGCATAGTAGCAAAAAACAAACAGACTAGATAGCCCAAAAAACAAAGAGAGTGAGCAGACAACCAACTGTCATCATGGAACTTGAGGTAAATTCAGTGCATGTTCAGCACTGGGAGTAACATGAGGACCAATATCTTGATTGGCATGAAATTCCACATGAGCTAAGCGCACCTACATCTCATCTAAGCAATCATTGGTGCCCCTTTGGTTCCTTCAAAGAGGCCAAGCGATCAAGTATATCCCACTGATTTTGTTTCAAATAATTTAGAAAGGTGATGACTTCATTATGTTCATTGTGACGTTTTTCTCTCATATCCTCCAAAAACGCCATTATATTTCGCATTTTCAGGTCGAAGGATTCCAAAGATGGTGGTTGGTCCACGCGGCCTGGCGCTTGGACTTGTTCATGCTCCAATTCTCCTCTCAACTCATCTCCCATGCCCCCCTCAATATCAACCACTCCCACTTTTGCTAGCCCTCCCCCCCGGTGGACGACAAGGCTTCATCCCCCTACAAGCATGAGCCCCTTGCCTCGACATTTCAACCGATGCAACAAAAAACCAAAAGGGGAGTCCCACTGAGATTCATATTATGGGCCCTTGAATTATATGTCCAGACAAAGGAGTGGCAATTCCGACCTCCACAAATTCCTCAGCCACTCTCTCAAACTACCAATACTTTTGCCACCCTTTTGGGGCATGGGTGTCGCAACCAACCTAAGGGGGTCTCGCCCAAAGTAGACCTCTGTAACTAAACACACACCAATACACCATCCTCCCATCAAACAAAGCACAAATGCTTGTACTGCCTTGGCTTGGATAGCTCTTGAAACACAAAGTCCCTCTAGAGAAAATTAAAGAAAAATAAATAATAACACACTACCAATAATTAAGGAGGGAGAAAATGATTACAGGAAAAGAACCTTAAAAGGAAACTTACCAAAATCCCTCTAAACAAGCTAAAGTCCGCCCATTTACAATTCTCCACGGACTTGACCATCACTACGATGTCCCTTGTCACCACGAACGAGACGCAGAACAAGCTCCCACAAACCCTTGCCCCAGGGTCTGAGACTGTGCAACTAATATTTCCAATAGGGTCACACTGTAATCTCCACCAACCAGCAGCAATTACAAAGCATGAAGTCGCGAGATAGGTGAGCATGCATAAATTGGCGGCTTGTGCATACTCCACATTGATTTCACCACCCTCACTATCTCCCATAACCTGAGGCCAAAAGCTAAATAACCAATCAACTTTCCAAAATTTATAACATGCTCTGCCTATCTCAAGGTTTCCAAACCTCCCATGCTAATTGTCTTGGCCTCCTCCCTCGTGCTTGACTTCTGTTATTCGCATGAATCTTCTACACGCTGGATCACCCTACGCATACCAAAATCATCCACCAGTGGTTTTTTTATTAATAAATTTATTTTATTTTACAACTATTACAACATCTACTCCATATTAAATATTACAACATTTATTTCATATTAAATTATAAAAATCACTTCTCAACACACTAATATATTTTTTCCAATTAAATCTGATACAAATTTAAATAACCAATTTTATTCTAACATTAATTATATAATTTTACTTTAACATTAACAAGATTATATTATGAGGACCTTTCCATCAATTCTAGCAGAAAATTAATGTTTTTTAAACGAGTAGAACTTTGCAAATTTCGTTGATTAGAAAACTTTCTTATAGAAGATGTCTCCTACAAGCTATTTTTCATGTTCGAAAAAGGATTAAGACTATAAAATTGTAACCCCTGGTTTGTCAATGTTAGTTGTAGTTGTTTAAATGGAGTGGAATAAGGATACATTTTGGGGTTGCCATATCATTTCACAGTCAAAATTGCATGCAAAGCCTAAGCTTGTATTAAATGGCCTGCATTAAACATCTAGTATCGTTTGGTTAGAGAAAACTTTGTAAAGGATGCAATGAAATATGTACCATAAAGTAGATTTGTTCACTGAAACTTTTCCCATTAAACATTTAATATCACTGAAACTCTTCCTTGATATATTTCAGTTTTAGATAATGGTTATGTGGCAATGTTGAAAATGTTGCCATATACCCAAAATTAAATAGTCTAAATAGTCTGTAAATTGAATCAGTTTCTCAAGACATATTTCAGAATTATAAATTCTGAAATTAAATATAAGATCAGTTTTAGACAATGGTTAGGTGGCAGTGTTAGGAAGTATTCCCATACTTCCAAGATTAAATGATAGTAATGTTCTGTAAACTGACTCAATTCCTCAAAATATATTTCAGAATATAGATTCTGAAATCAAATATCAGATCAGTTTTAGATAATGGTTAGGTGGCAGTGTTGCAAGTTATTGCATATTTCCAAGATTAAATGGTCTTAATGTTCTGCACTGACTCAGTTTCTCAAATAATATTTCAGAATTATAAATTCTGAATTCAAATATAAAACCAGTTTTAGATAACTAGGTGACAGTGCACGGGCCTGATGAACATACTTGGTCACTCATTTTACGCGGTATTCACAGAAGTGTTCAGAAAATAATGAATTTTTTTATATAATTATGAGAGAATCTCAGAATTTTTTGGAAATCCAAATTAAAATGATAAGTTTTAGAAATTTGGATGCCAATTATTGAGAGACTGAATTTATTTTTACTATAAAATTTAAACATTCTATTATCATAAAATTTAAACATTCCAGTATTAAAAACTGCAACTTAGTTAAAAAACACTCCCATTCCAGTATTAAAAACTGCAACTTAGTTAAAAACCACTCCCATTCCAGTATTAAAAACTGCAACTTAGTTAAAAAAACACTCTCATTTATATATAACCATTAAAAAACCTAAAATAAACATTATTTTCTTTTTTAACAAATTACACATCTCACACTCTACATCACATACCATAAGAAACCTTCCCTCAAACCTGTTTTCAGCTTTATTGAAATCAACATCAGATATCGCTTTGAGATTTTCAATTCCAACGAAAGAGTGTTAAGCTTCTAATAGATAACAGACCACAATACCAATTACCAAAATAATGGTATTTTAGCAAGAAACTCAATTAATAATTAAAAGCTTAAGAGCACATAAGCTGGTTGTGTAACGGCAATGCGTGGTTAAATATATCTTTTGAGTAGGTATAGCTATGTTTAGGTTTTTTTAATTTTAAATATTTCTAAAATCTAATAAATAGGAACAAAGTAAAATAATAAACTTTTTTCATATTAAACTTTGAAAATATTTCAAAATCCAGTAACAACATAAATTACTTTCATCTCTTCTAAATTCCTTTAACCCTATTACTTATTTAAATTTTATAACCAATTTATATCTAATATTTATTTATCACATTCACTATAAAATATTTGATCTCATTCATAATTTTTTTCCTCATTTCATGTGCATTCTCTAACCAGTTTATGTATAATATTTATTTATCACATTCCTATGAAATATTTGATCTGCTTCATTCACTCCAAGGATAATCAGCTTGGACATATTTAAATGTTTCATTCACACTCCAATGTTGTATGGACTTTATTTGTAAAAAAAATTGTTGAAAAATCCTGATATAGATTTTAAACAAAGAGATTCAAAAATTCCATCCTATGGAGTTCAAGCTGTTGCCCAAAAATTAGAAAATTAAAAGCATCAGCACATTATATTACACCATAATATAAAAAGTTGATAAAATGAACCGCACAGTCTCAAGGTACATGATTACTGGAAAGAGTTCATTAGAATTTCAATCATATCATAATAAGGGTTTTCTGTTTCCAAAGACTCCACACTGTCATGAAATTCTCCGTTAAAGAGTCCATCTTTTCAATTACAGTGAAAAATTACTAAACTAATAATAGCTTCACTGTTGACTACCGCCCATGAACATGACCAAAATACCAATCACTAAAATAATGGTATCTTAGCCAGAAACTCCATATTCAATTAATATTAAAATCTTAAGAGCACATAAGTCGGTTGTTTAACAGCATTGACTAGTTAAAATTATCCAATAGGCTTTTCTCATCCGTGGTTATGGTTATTTTTTTGGTAGTTAGTAGATTTTGGAATATTTCTGAAATTTAATAGATATACACAAAGTTAAACAATTAAATTTGATTTTGGAAATATTCTGTAATCTATCAAAAATATTAACTTGCTAAAATAATTTCAGATAAAATATAAAAACTTCCCTTCCATAAAAATATGGACACTTCTTTCCAAACAAACTGGTACAAAGTTCCATCTTATACACTTCAAATTCATGCAAATAGATAACCAAAACAGACCAAAAGCGTGTACATCATATGATTTTACAGTATAAAATTGGAAAAAGGAACCATTACAATCTCAAGTTACAGAAAAACTTGAATTCCATCATAGTAGGAGTCTCCTATTTCAAAGGGCTCCACACAGTCCAGAGATTCTCTGTTAAGAATCCTGTAAGAGGAAGAAACATTCTTCCCATAAAGCTCCTATCTAACCCCAACCCAACATAATCAAAGCTCTCATCAGACTTACCATTCAGCTTCTCTTCTCCAAAACCAGTATCTTCCCCTCCAACACCAGTATTTTCTCTACCCAACTCACTGCTTGATCCCAGCCAAGTTATGAGCTCCTTGGCATGCAATTTTTCTTCCCTGGCCTTCATTTTCTTCCCATTTCTTCTACTGTCAGAGGCAGTACCAATCTCAGCCATGTGATCCTCAAAAATTTCAATGGCCTCATGAATAACATCTCTGTTTGGGGAGCCATTCCAGCGACTCCAAAAACCCAAATAACACTCAAAGCAACTGCAATCAAATGAAGGCCCATGAGAGGTATTGTTCCTCCTACCCTTCCTGGTGCTCTTGCCTTGATTGTTCTCCATTGAAAATGCCTTCAAAGAGCAGGCAATGAGATAAAATAACACTTCCTGGTCCTCATGGGGGAGTGTTATACTGAGAGTTACTATGGTCTCAGGAAGAAACTTGGGCACTGGAAAACTCTCCAACTTTCTCTGGGAGCTCATGGCTTCTGAAACTCTAAATCCCATGACTTATCAGAAGATAAATTTTATGAAGACCAAGGCAACCGCAAATTATATACTAATGCTCTCTTAGCTGTTAAATTTGACTGCGTCCGAAGGACTCCTATATCGTACGTTTTCTTTGAATTTTCTATAGTTGTCCCCACACGCTTACGGTTTTATTTTTGTCCGTAAGCCCAAGAAATACGAGTAGAAAACTCTTCGTTTGAAGATTTGTCAGCCACACCCCTCCCGTGTTTGAGATATATACAATGAATATATGTTTGAAAACCCTAACTCTGGTTTACCATAAGCCGAAGAAATAAGAGTAGTAAATTCTGCGTTGAAGATTTGTCAGCCACTCCCCTCCCGTGTTTGAGATATATACAATGAATATATGTTTGGAAACCCTTCCCTCTTTGAGATATATACAATGAATATATGTTTGAAAACCCTAACTCTGGTTGGGTGAAAAGGCAATGGATCAGTTAAAAGTAACACATAATTTACCCAACACGTCCCGGTTCTTTCGCACGCAGTTTGACTTGACAGCTACGATTTTCACGCTCGATTATAATAAAAAAAATCTAAGGAAATATCGATGCACGTGGTTCCAGTCAATATGGAAAATTGTATAGATTTGACCGTTGAATGGGTTGTTGGTTGAATGGGTTGTTGGGGTTAACTGTATGGCCTCTGAAATTTGACTTAATTTACAGAATAGTGAAGTCAGTGAGTGCGTCGACGGGATCTTTATGAAACCTAACGACTTTGACCAAAATAAGCCAAGGCAACCCCATGAGTTACTAGGTAAATATATATGGTGCGTATATACATAGATAATAACTTTAAAAGGCATTAGTTTTAAATGAAAAATCAAAATAATCGTTTACTACATTTTGGCATAAGGTAAAATAAGACATGTTTATGTTTAAGATATAATATTTATAAAAAA
>APFE030127313.1:39473-51438 GCA_000404065.3 Pinus taeda | reverse complement strand
GCGGAAAATACCTGGAAGAATTAAATTGCCAATTTGCTCAAAAACATCTAAAATGTCAGAGTGTGTCTACTTGCCTTTACTAGACTACATCAAAAAACATAAATCCTAACAGCGCTTGTATCTGTCGAGAAGAGTATATGCAAAAAAATTGGAACAAAAAACACAAACATTGGTAGCTAAACATTACAACATTGGTTAGTCTGTAGAATTTGTTGGCCTATGAAGGTCGCTATCTTGGGGAGGCCTTGTGGGTGGACTGTCTGGTTGAACACCCGGGAGCTTGAGATCTGTGATAATATAGCATCCACTTCATCTTCTAACCAAGAAATTCTTTATTGAAGAGCCATGATAATTTGAAAAGAGTTGCACTCAAAGGTATGATGTTGGTACATATTACATGCAAGTGGTATATTTCCAAATTGATGGCTTCATGTTCTTTTCTGTAGTGGTTACACACTGTGGAGGCCGAGGACTCTAATGCTGAGGAGCTAGAATCCATGGAGAGGTCAAAAGTATGTTGGAGCCAAGGGAGAGAGATTGAAGCAGTTGGGAACAAGAGTGAAAAGAACTGAAGAGAACTAGGGGAATACACAGTAACCAAAAGACTCTAGCAAAGCATCCAAAAAATGCAAATTGAGATGAAAGAATAGCTTATGGAGTCGAAAGCCAATGGGAAGGGGCAAGCCACCTCTAATTGAGCAACGAGAATGATGACAGAGTTAAGACTTGGGAGAGAGAAGGTGTTAGCACTGGTCTAATGTCTCATGATGCCAAGAAGTTCATAAATTAATTTTCTTACCTCCAACCTTGTAAGGGAAAGATGCCAAATCACCGAGTTGTAGTGATGTTCAATCCACACTAGGTTCTCACAGTGGAAGAAAGCCCATTGAATTACCCGAAGCTCATCGCAAAGCTTCCAATTATACCAGCACTTCAAATTCATCAGGGAATTGAGCTTTCTAAACCAACTCCACTCATAGGTCATGGATGTGGTTGTGCTCCCACATCCAAATTTTATGCTCATCGCACCATGGGAGCCGCACATGAGCCTTCATTTCAACATAATTATTTCTAGTACCCCAAGGTCGAGCAATCATCATAAATCGATCTGAGGAGATGCATCTATCATTGGCCATGGGATCAAGACTGTGATCAAGTCTATTCCACACATAAGCAATTAAATTAGGCACTCTTGCATGAAGCCAACGGTCATACCTTGTCATGTAGATATGACAATTGATATCATCAACAATTATAAGGAGGTGAGTGGAGGATTTAACGCGATGATACATATGAATATTAACGATAATGAGATGAGAGTAGGGGATCGAGATGGGGGGGAGGCTCAATGGGTCAAAGGGGAGGGAAATTTAAATGAGGGGCACAAGGGAGCCAAACATTAACACTTATGGGATTGAAACAAACCTTCTTATTCCATTAACTTCTACCTCACATTCGTTTAGAAGGAAAGCCTTGTTGCTTTGGAGATTTGCATTAGAATTAAGATTTCGGAGCATGTGGAAGAAGGAAGAATAAGAGAAAGAGAGAAGAATATTTTTAAGTAGATGATAAAAAAGACCTAATATATTATCTTTTAGAGGAGTGTCATTTCTCAGATATCGAATAATTAGGAAAGAATCGCCCAAAACAATAATATCTCAGACACCTCAGTCTTGAGCTAGAGTTTCCCAAAAAAAAAGCCCATACATTTCTGCTTAATTATTAGATTCTCATCCAAACCCCATAAAAATTTATCTACAATGATTCCTTCAAAATTTAGTAATATCCCCTCCTCCTACCACCCCTTTAATTTTTCATTTTTTAAATTAATAAAATTATATTATTTTTAATCATTTATTTTCTTTTCTAAAAAAAATTAAAAAATTAGATATTTTTATTTTTTATTACTTAAAAATAATAATAATAAAACAAAACAAACCAAAATTGCACCCTCATTTATTTAAATTATATCCTAATAGGTTTCACCTTCTCAAAATCTAAATAAAATATATGTCATTTATTTTCCCTATATCCTAATAGGTTTCACCCTCTCAAAATATCAAAATGCAAATATATGTTTTATAAATGATAAGGAAGAGACTTTAACATTGATCTTATCAAAAGGTTTATGTTCTAATAGGAAAGAATATTATATGTCACTTATTTTCCTTATATCCTAATAGGTCTCATTCTCTCAAAATGAAGATATATGTTATGTGAATAATAAGGAGAAGACTTTAACATTGATCTTAACTTTACTTTAACATAATTAAAATTGATTAATTATACTTAATTAAAATTATAAAATTTATATGTTTATATGATAAATAGTTTTTAAAAAAATCCAAATAAATTTTTTATATACTATTGTTGTGTGTTTTAGATTGCTTTTTCTTACCTGAATTCATTAAACTTTTTAATATAGAGATTCTAACTCACCATTCAAATAAGCTTGATTTTGAAAAATATGTTTGAAAAATAAATAATTTGTATATATTTAATTATATTTATGAAAGGAAGGAGTCATGTTACTTCATGGTTAATAAGTGGATTTTATTCGTCCATGGAAATATCATGGAAATATCTTTAGTTGACGGTTAATGGGCAGTACGGTTCAAATTGGGGTTTCAATCATAATGAAGTAGATTATTATTTATGTATTTTAGTAAATTTGAAAAACAAATTTGTATGGTTGAATACTCGACCACAAAGCATTTAATATAGAGGATTATTAAATCGATACAAAGTAAAATTATGGTTGAAATATGTTAAATTTAATTTTATTTTTGGGAGTTTTTTAGATGATAAAAGGGAATCCCTGGGGTGTTAATGTGTAGGATGCGAGGTCTTGAATGTGATGGCAAATTAAGTCGATGAAAACGTAGCATTATATTGCATGTAGTGTTTACAATGTGCCGGGGTTATTAATTAAGTTGGTATGCAGTTTTCTGGGTTCATTGTTGAAGCTTCTTATAAAGGGATGCTAATTTTTCAGTTTTTTTTAGTGCAATGCATTATATTATTTTTAGGCTTAAGAAGATCTTGATTTTGAGTTTAAAGCTTGGAATTGTTGCATTAGAAAAAAATTGAAATCTAGAATAGGCTTCTTAAGGAATATTATAAAATAATAGTGGAAATAATAAAATAAGATTACATTACATCATCAAAAAAAAATTACTTTTTCAACTTGTATTTTCAACTCATCTCCTTATGTTTTTACTGAAATTTCGAACGGGAGCACTCGTTGGATGCAGAATTTAATTCCTCATCCAAAGAGTACTCTTGTTGCACACTTTCGATGGAACCTGCTGCACAAAAAATGATAAATACATGAAAAAACATTATTGCAATTACGTTTTCATGTATTTCTCATTTTTATGTAGCAAGGTTCATCAAAGGTATGCAACATGGTTACTCCTTGGATGAGAAATTAAATTATACATCCAATGAGTGCTCCCACTCGAAATTTGAGTAAAACCATAAGGAGATAAGTTGAAAATATGAGTTGAAAAATTAGTTTTCTTATTTTTTAATCTTTTTACTTTTTTACTCCAAAAATGATAAATCATCTCCCATGGTTGACATTCTCATTTTGAAACCTATTAGCTCTTGTAAAGTTGCTTTCGGTTGTACATTTTTATTTTGAAGCCCATTTTTTACCTCAAAATTTCTCTAGTGCGAAGAGAGGTAAAGTGGAAGCTTTGAAAGGTGGTGGAAGATTTAGTCCTTTTCCTGAGGGATTGGACCTGTTTATTATGGTTGACGTCTTCCAATATGGAGTATTCCAAAGAACTGGTGTCTTCAGTTGTGGAGTCTCAGGTCAAGTATTCTCGTTGCCCAATTTTCTTGGTCATCATGTTTTTCTATAGTATAAAGTCTTGTGTTGGGGTCTTTGCGTTTTTGTATTCTATAATGTTCCTAATTAGGAAAAGAAGTGATATGCAAAGAAAACAACAAATACAACACAAAATTTTAAACTCTCTGTGAACACCCATGTATACTCCAAAGATGATAACTAGCCAGGCCATTTTATTTAGTGATTGGGGTAATATTACAATAGTGTGAAAGGAGTGCACCTCGGCTTACCTCAATGGCAAGTTTGACAAAACCCAAGTAATAAAAGAACAAACCCAAGTGATAGAATCAGTTGCTCCAATGATGCCCTGCGCTGCCCCATAAAACTGCATTGTCTGCTGGAAACATGTTGCTGAAAACCCCACTTCCGGTGCTCAAAAAAATCTACAAAATTAACCCCAATCTCCTCACAAATAAGCCACCAAAACCCATAAATGCTTTGGTCTGAACTGACCCCTGAAATTCAGCCCCAAATACCATGTCTTCGTCTAGCAGTTGGGAAACACATCCTACCCGCAACTCCCAGAAAAATCCCTCCAAATCACTCCCAAAAGGTTGAGTTACACTGCCCTAAGGTTCTCCTTATTTCTCTCGACAAACTTTAGCTCCAAAACTCACCCCACAAACTCCCACGTGTGCCCAGTGAGAGGCTTCTACGTTGGCCCTAGATGCTCCAAATCATGTTTCCTTCAAGTAGTAATCTCCTACTCCCAAACTCCTACAAAAGTTTGATATCCCACTAAAGCTCCTATACCAAAATTATGTCGACAATTTCTACTTGGAAGACCCCTGCAATGACTCAAGCATATCCTCTCATGCGTCCAATTGGAATACGCACTAGCTAGGTAAGTGGCTGAGTGATAAGCTCTGAATCCTCTCCATATCCTCTCCAAATTGGTACGATATGACCTCCCTAGGGTGGCACTCATAGTCCCCTGAAGAAAGGGTTCTCTGCTTGAAAAGCTCGATGCTAAACAACAAAGGGCCCGGCTAAGTACCTCAAGCAACAAGAGTGAGTTCAATTGATAAAAGATGAAAAATGAGGTTGAGATTTTCCTTTTTAAAATTTGTGAGCTTCTCTTTCCCATGTGGGCCCATCCATCGAGCTCTTCGACCTCCCTACCTTGGATTTTCAAATTTCTCCTTAGGCAAGTGCGTTTTCCTGTGCGCATGGCCCCCACGCTCCACTAACCAAGTATTTTGGCCCCCCTTTTTTCCTAAGTCTTTCTCTCAAAATTTTGTGGGTCTCATGGTTACCAACAATGCCAAAATTGTGGAAAAAGAAACTTGAGACAAATTAATTTAGGAAGGGACATTACAGTACTCCCCTCCCAAATGTTGCTTATCCCCAAGCAACTTCAGTGCTGGATGCTCAAGTATGTGTTCACCTTCCCAAGTGGCATCATCATTTGGTAAGCTTCTCCAACGTACTAAGTACTCACTGATAATTTTGTGCCTTAGCTTCATGTACCTAGTCTCCAGAATGGCTTCCGGTTCCAGAACCAGATGTCCCCCATCATAAAGTGGAGGCAATTTCATAGCTTTTGTCACTTGTTGCCCCAACACCTTCTTGAGGCATGAAATATGAAAGACATTATGAATCTTTCTCCCTGGTGAAACCTCCAGCTCATAAGCCACCTAGTCACCTTGTATGACCCATAGGAACATGGTTATAGCTTCTCAGCCCCCTTCTGCTTCCATGTAGACTGACAATATGGTTGTAGTTGCAAAAATACCAAGTCCCCCTCCTCAAACTACCTCTCAATCTTGTGCCTACCCGCATACATCTTCTGTTGATTCTAGGTTGTCAATAAGTTATCCTTGAGAGGCTTGAGGATATCTTGGCTCCCTTGGATCCAATCTTTGGCCTTTGGGGTCCGATTGTCTCCAAAAACAATGTTAGCAAAAGGTAAAGAATCATAACCATATAATTCAAAAAAAAGTGACATACCAATGGACATGTGATGGGTGGCATTGTAGTAGTACTTGCCCAAATGTAACCACTGAATCCATGCTCTCTATTGTCTAGTCACATAGTTCCGAAGATATCCCTCCAACCATTTATTGGCCCTCTCAGTTTGACCATTAGTCTGTGGATGGTAACTAGTGTTGGGGGTGAGTTCAGTACCCACTAATCTGAAAAGCTCTTGCCAAAACACCCCCATGAACAGACTGTCTTTGTCATTGACTATGGTCTTATGAAGTCCATGTAAGTGAAAGACCTCCTTGAAGAATAATTCAGCCACCTGTGACAAGGAATACCATGTCAAAATGGCAAAGAAGTGAGCATATTTGATCAACCGATCTACCACCACATAAATGCAATCTTTGCCTTGCACTGTAGGGAGCCATGTGATAAAATCCATGGAGATACTCTCCCATTTCCTCTCAGGAATGGGGAGTGGCTGCAACAACCCAGCCGGATGGGTCAACTCCCCCTTGTTCCTCTGGCAAGCCTCACACTCCTGCACATATCTCAACACATCCCCTTTGAGGCCTTTCCATGTGAAACACTCCCTAACTATCATATAATTCTTCTGTAACCCCTAGTGCCTTGATAATGGAGAGTCATGTGTTGCATGGAGAATCCTCTCCATCAACTGTGAACCCGACACCAAGAATATGTGCCCCTTGTAGTAAATGACCTCATCCATCACCTTATAATGCTCATCAGTGTGAATACCCTCCAAAATATCACATTCCCATCTGTCCTTGGAGTGCTCCACCAACAATTGTGCCTTCCAATCATGGAAAATGCTCATCAGTGAAAGTGTCGTGGGCCTTCTGGATAATGCATCTTCTACTATATTGTGCTTGCCTTTGACATACTTGATGTCAAAGTCGTAGGCCTGCACCTTTTTGACCCACCTTTGTTTCCTGTCACTAAGGCCTTGCTTCCCCATAAAATGGCGAAGACTATTGTGGTCAGTCTTCACCCAAAATCTGTTGCCCACTAGATACTGCCAGAATTTTCCCAATGCATAAATGATGGCCAACATCTCCTTGTCATAAATAGAATATGGCCTCTCATGTAGAAGGATTTTCAACTCTCAAAAGCGATGGGGCATCCATCCTGAGGCAATATTATGCCAACCCCCTCCCCTGATACATCACACTCTAACGTGAACGATTGTGTGAAGTCTGGAAGTGCTAAAACTGGGAAACTACTGATCATAAAATGATCCTCAAGGACTTTCTAAATGCTCAAAAATTAATGTCAATGGATGCTCCTGAAAATAGTCTCATTGCACATATCTCTTCATTCTGAATCTAATGCAATTTGAATGGACCAAAACAGACTCCGAATGAAGGAGTTATTGTAAAAAGAAAATTTCCCAATGTCCTTAGAAAAGGAGGCATTTTCTTGTCAAAATGGGACTTAAGGGGTCCTTAAGGAAATCACATCGGAGAAAAGCAAAGGAGCGGACAGTAGGTTGAAGGATGCAATGATATGCTATTGCGATTATCGCATCGCAATATCACATCGCACATAACCCAAGGGGAAGGACTCGTAGCATTGCGAAGGGTGGATATGTGATCGACGATATCGGCGATCGACGATCGGGGAACCAATACAAAGGGTCGTTACATGCGACATATGCCGATGTGATACACCAATGTGATGTCGTCGATATGTGATAGCGCCAACATGTAATTGCGATAGCGCAATCGGCGATCGGCGAATCCCCGATACAAGGACCAATACTCATGCGATGGAGTCGATAGCGATACGCCGATGCGATCGGCAATCGGAGATCGGGAATCCCAAATACAAATTGACCATGACCTTTGGGCAACGCGATATGTGATATGCGATAAGAGCACGAACCCGATAAGGTTTATGGACGCGATTTCATATCATTTGAAATCCGGCCTTGGCGCCCGATAAAGGATTTTCTGTATATTTCCTGTGTATTGGTTATTATGGTCGTTTTGAGGATTTCGTCCGAAGAAAGGCCATCGATTCCTTTGTAACTGTCCCTATTCTAAAATCATTGTGCCACACTGTAAGCGGGCGTTTTGAAACAATGATGCATTTGTAACAGGAACACGTTATGTAACGTGCAGAGCCACAGAGCTAGAAGCCAGAGGGCCAGGCGCAGAGCCACAGAGCCAAAGGGCCAAATGCAGAGCCACAGAGCCAGTAAACCAAAGGGCCAGTCGAAGAGACAGGAAGCAGAAGAAGTCGTAGAGATGTAAAGGAATGATTCCTCATGATTGGGGACAGAGGAATGGATGGAAGACGCAGAGTCAAAGGATTCATCAAAGGCCAAAAAGCCAAGTGGAGGAGAAGGCTCCCTTCAAGAAGTCTCCCTTCAAGGAGCTCACAACATGCTCCCTTCAGGGAATTTCTCTCTCCAGAGAGCTCACGCTATAACATCCCATAGCTACAAAGCTGATAGAAGTAGAAGCCACCACATGTTGGGGCAATTGCAAAGGATGTGTCCTTAGGATGAGGAAGGGACAGAGAGCCTGTGAATTGAGCCAGAGAGTCAAGAGCTAGAAACCCAAGAGATTTAGAGCAAGAGGACCGAGTAGAGGAAGATCCAGATAGCTAGAGCTCAAGATAGCTGCGCGAAGCCAGACAGCAAGATAGTTGCGTAGAACCAGAGGATCGATAGCTTCAAAGAGCCAGAAAGCAATAGCTGCAGAGAGTCGTAGAGTTGAGGATTCACAGAGAGCCACCAGAGGTTGGGAGGATAGCGAAAGAGCCACCAGAGATTGGAGGCTTGACAGAGGCATAGCCACCAGAGGTTGGAGGCAGAGCCGTAGAGCCAGAGGGCTCAAAACAGACTTTTAAGAGCCATGAGGCTGTAATGAAGTTTCAGAGCAACAAAGAGGTCAAATGAGCGAGTTTTTGTTGGTGTCTAATGTGTGCTGAAGACAGAAAAGGGAATTCCAGAGACAACACAGAATTTTGAGGGAGTTGGTGCAAGCCAGGAGCTTAAGATAGCCCGGAGCACTAATTGAAGGAACCTAGTCCAGAGAATCCTAGATCTGTCTGCAGAGTATGGACAACCAGCGGGATAAGATGGTATTCTAAACCCATAGGTTTAGTTGTAAACCAATGTATTTGAGTGTGGAACTTGTAAAAGAAGTTTACCATAATCCCAAAGATCCTAGTTGAGTTGACTAGAGCTCATGGAGACGTAGCCCAAGATATCAGGGTGAACTCCTAATTATATTATTGTTATGTGTGTTGGTTATTATTTGCATTATTTGTTGTTATATGTTTTTGTATCATTTTAAGAAAATCAACTTAAAGCACTTAACAGTTAAAGGAAAACACAAACATACACCTATTTCAAGTTATTTATTCCGCATTTGTCAATATAAGTCGAGATCTTGGGAACATATAAGCTTTGGAGTGGGAGAGGTTCTTATAAGCTGACAAGAAGCCTTTAGGTCCCCATTTCAGATCAGGTGGTATCGGAGCGAAGTTATACTAGAGCAGGTGGTATCATGATGCAAGTGGTACCAGTATATGCTTGTTTGACTTGAAAGGTGTTCAAACAATAGCAAGGATTTTTTTGTTTAATTGTTTGTAAATTGACTATTGTTTGAGTTTGCAAAGGTGAAGGGAAAGCTAGTGATAGCTAAGTCCAGGAGAGGACAAGAAGGAAGAAGGGCTTAAGGCATTCTCCTTATCCTGAAGGACCTCAAGACAATCATTGAAGCACAAGAGGTTTGTTGCAAAAGGATGTTTGTCTTTTGATTTATTGCATTTCTTTGCTAATGAGATGCAAGTTGCAGGATGGAAAAAAAGTTGAGTAGACAAACTCACTTTATTGTTGCAACATTGTGTTCATTTCAGCTTCGAAAGTACAGTGTACTTAAGCGAAAGTTGAAGGATGAAACATTATATTTCATTTCAGCTTCGAAAGTACAATGTGCTTAAGCGAAAGTTGAAGGATGAAATGCATGCATGAGAATGATGTGCATGAACACAATGCTGATGATTTCCTTGTATTTGAACATGTATGTGTGATTAACTTGAAGAGTTGATTGCTTTGTTTTTAAACATGCATGTAATATCGGGCTTGTTATCTAGTCCATCATTTGTATGTAGATGTAAAGACATGGAGGTGTTCACAAGATGTAAAATCTTTTCTTTTGTTGAAGCAGAAGTTTAGGCCATCCAGTTGATTGTCTGTAATTCTGTTATTGTTGACAATATGTCAAACAGATACAAATGTAAATTTTTGTGAAGAAGATGTAACTTCACATTTGTTTGAGCCACCTTGGATCAATGATCAAGGCAGAGAATTTCAAACTACCTTTTGTAGCCTTCTTAGCAGGAGTTATGCATGAAGTCAAGGAGGAAGACAGTTCTTAACCAGAGGACTAGCACATCCAGGAAAGAAAGTGTTGACTATCTTCAAGTTTTGGTTCAAAGGCACTAGCTATGCAAGGAAAGCATATGGAGGCTGAAAGAAGAGGGTTTTGTTACTCTCCTCTATTGTTCAGATCAGTATATCAGTATTTTGGGGTCCAAAAGATTCCCAGTGGGGAGGCGTGATCAGAAAATGATCCTCAAGGACTTTCTAAATGCTTAAAAATGAAAGTCAAAGGATGCTCCTGAAAATAGTCTCATTGCATAGATATCTTCATTCTGTATCTAATGCAATTTGAATGGACCAAAACGGACTCTATATGAAGGAGTTATTATAAAAAGAAAATTGCCCAATGTCCTTAGAAAAGGAGGCATTTTCTTGTCAAAATGGGACTTAAGGGGTCCTTAAGGAAATCACATCGGAGAAAAGCAAAGGAGTGGACAGCAGGTCGAAGGACTCAGCCATATGCGATTGCGATCATCGCATCACAATATTGGATCGCACATAACCCAAGGGGAAGGACCCGTAGCATGCGAAGGGCTGATATGCGATCGACGATATCGGCGATCGGTGAATGGGGAACCAATATAAAGGGTCGTTACATGTGACATACGCTGATGTGATGGCGCCGATATGCGACAACGCTGACGTGCGATTGCGATAGCGCAATCGGCGATCAACGAATCCCCGATACAAGGGCCAATGCACATGCAATGGAGTCGATAGCAATACACCGATGCGATCGGCGATCGGAGATCAGATCACAACAAAGCAGGAGTAGAGTACCTTGACCCATGCAACATGTGATATGTGATGGGCCAATCGGTGATATCGGCGATCAAAGATCAGGAATCCTAAATACAAATGGACCATGACATTTGGGCAGTGCGATATGCGATATACGATAAGAGCGTGGACCCAATAAGGTTTATGGACGCAATTTCATATCATTTGAAATCCGGACTTGGCGCCCGATAGAGGATTTTCTGTGTATTTCTTGTGTATTGGTTATTATGGTCGTTTTTGGGATTTCGTTTGAAGAAAAGCCGCCAATTCCTTTGTAATTTTCCCTGTCCTAAAATCATTGTGCCACGCTGTAAGCATGCGTTTTGAAATAATTATGTGTTTGTAACAGGAATGCGTTATGTAATGCATAGAGCCACAGAGCTAGAAGCCAGACGGCCAGACGCAGAGCCACAGAGCCAGAAGCCAGACGGCCAGACGCAGAGCCACAGAGCCAGAAGCCAGAGGGCCAGACACAGAGCCACAAATCTAGTAAGCCAGAGGGCTAATCGAAGAGACAGGGAACCGAAGAAGTCGCAGAGCCGCAAAGGAATGATTCCTCATGATTGGGGACAGAGGAACAGATGAAAGCTGCAAAGTCGGAGGATTCCTCAAAGGCCAGAGAGTCAAGCGAAGGAGAAGGCTCCCTTCGAGAAGTCTCCCTTCGAGGAGCTCACAACAAGCTCCCTTCAAGGAAGTTCTCTCTCCAGAGAGCTCACACTGTAACATCCCTGTTGAACTGGTAAATCCCCTCTGCGGACAGAGGCGATCCCACTAGCCCAACACGGGTCTAGCAACAATCACACAACGCTAACACGCAGGTTCCTAATTGCACAAATCAGAGATCGATGATGATGGTCTACCTGGATTCCAACGCTAGTAGTTGTAGAAGAATCAACGCTCCCATTCCTTTGCTCCGGCTGGTCACAATCCCCACGATCCACGTGAACGGACACCTGCACATGCAAAGAACGATACAAATACAAGCATAA
>APFE030127313.1:0-22903 GCA_000404065.3 Pinus taeda | reverse complement strand
GGAATTTTGGTGGGAACCGGAGGCCAATAAGGATTATGAAGAATAGGATCATTAGTCAGTTTGGACACATCCGGTAATTCTAAAGTCGCTAAGAATGGTAACTGAGGATTAAAAGACATCTGAGGCTGCTGGTAGGATGGTGCACCCGGGTTCCAACGAGGTGGTGGTTTCCCCCATGGGCCTTGCCCTGACGGATTTGCCCCCATGGTGTGCTGGCCGTAGGGATTTGTGTTTTTCCCCCCAGCGTATGGATTACCAAACGATGTTGCAGAAGTAGCATATGGTTGTTGATAATTTTGGTAAGGAGCAAACAAAGGTTGGCCTTGAGGTTGCTGGTAACCGTAGTGTGGTGGGACCCCAAATTGAGTTTGAGACCCAGGCTGAGTTTGATAAAACGTTTGAGATTGACCTCCAGCCTGCATTTGAGAACCAGACGGATTTTGGGATCCTACTTGGGTCCAGGTGCCATGTTGAGCAGCACCACTAGATGGATAACCTTGGGCTATCTGAGCAGAAGGATAACCTTGCTGGTATTGAGGTTGAGCTACCTGCTGATACTGAGGTTGGCCTACCTGCTGATACTGAGGTTGACCTGCCTACTGATACTGAGGTTGTTGTTGTGCAGCAGAGGGTTTCCCTATCATGCCAGACGGCTGTGTTTGAGGTTGACCAGTTTGTCCAAAAGATTGAGTATACTGGACAGTTGGTTGACCAATTGTTTGGGCAGCTTGGCCGGAAACTTGGGTATACTGGACGTTAGGTTGATTCGCATTAACAAATGATTGACTAGTTTGTCCAGTATGAGAACCTTGCTGGACACCAGGTTGAGCTTGTTGAGTGGAAGGTTGGCCTGGATTACCAGTAGGTTGTGTATGAGGAGTGAAAAAGTGACCACTAGAAGCAAAAGGATTTCCTTGGAAGGATTGTCCTTGTAGGTTTTGCTGGTGTGGTTGTTCGGGTTGCGCATACGACGCTTGACCACCATGATAAGAGGTGGAACCCCAATCTATGGACAGCGGAACTGAAATCTCTCCGATAGATAGCTGACCTGTCCTGGTACCAAGGGGTGGTAGATACTGATCATATTGCCCTCCAAGTGAGGCATTTGATGTAGGATCAACGCCTACAAATAAAGAGGACGAAGGTCGGCTAAAAATAGGGGTTGAAGAAGCCACAGATATTGTCGGAGGGGTTGTCACCGAGGTAACAGTTGTACTGTGAGGTGGTGGAGTCGAAGGCTCTGTATTGGAAAAGACAGGTGGTGACCAAATAGAAGTCAGAAAAGGAGATGATATAAAATCACGCAATGCTCTATAACCAAGAGGCAGTCCCCCGGTAGTAGCAGTCCTACTATCATGTGTAGATTCCATTGTGCTAGGAATCTCGTCCCCTGGCACGCCGGATTCGTCAGTCGTAGTAGGTGATGGCTTTTCCATATCAGAAGGAAAAGGTTTCCGAGGAGAAGTATATTCCCAAAAAGGGATATCATTTTGAGAAGGTTCCCAAATAGGGTTCGTATAAAATTGGTAATCCTCGTCGATGGAGCACGAGAGTTAAGCGGTTGTATACTTGGAACAATAGGGAGAATTTGACTCACAACCGGGCTCTCGAAAGACGAGATTAGTAGTTCCGCTAAGATGAAACTTCACAAAATCCTAGGGAATCTAACGAAACTAGTCCCTACTCAGACTAACGCAACAAATTTTAACCGGGTTATATGTGATTGTGGCCAAATAGATTTTAAGACACTGAACTTGACCTTTTCATTTTTAAAGAGTCGAGAAAAGGACGAAAAGATGACTCTAGTCACCTCCGATTGTTTAATGAGCACGAAGTGACAAGCTGCTCACTTACACCTTTTCTTTTAGAGAGTCCGAAAAGGATCAAAAGTGACTACTCTGGAGAACTAGGTAAAAGGTTTGCCAAACAATCCGTAAAACTGCTTATACACCTTGGCAATCAGATGAAAACCAAGGACTTACCTACTGAATCAATCTTCCCTGAATGCTGTGTTCAGTGCATTACGGCTTGTAGGGCGCAGACTCGGCCTTCCTATAGATCAAAGGTGAAGCCTATAGGGGTCTTTCCCAATATATACTCGACGGTGCGTGGAGCACAATCCGTACTGGCCCTTACCGTTTCACCGTGGAGGAATCACCCAACCACTCAACGATAAACTACCAGGTTTAAAGACGCCGGAACACGTCTCTAACCTAGACCTCTAGAATATGAGCGTTATGTTTCAATGTGTTGTTAGGTTCATTGAATTCATTTTACGGTTTATCTTTAATTATGTTTCAGTTTGCGGTCCTACCGTATGTGGTCTCTTGAAATTTCCTAAATGCAAACTATATGCGAAAATTGTATCGTTTCATTGAATCAACTCTATCTACAGAAGAGTTAAGAGTTTTATACAAACAAAACGATCACAAACATCCTAATGCAGCTAATAACAAGAAATGAAAATCTTTTTCTTTTTTCTTTTTAAAAGCACCAATTAACACAAAATGCTAATTAATAAAAAGTAAAAAATCTTTTGTTTTTCTTTTCTTTTAAAATAGTATGATGCACTCAAATAGATTTCAAGAGATATGCACTAAACAGATAATTCACTCAAAGGAATCTAGAACCAATTCTGAAACGTGAAAAATGACCTATCAACGCAAAGAAAACTCCAAGACCCTCAAAGAACTATGTAATCTAAGTTCAACTAAAGTCAAACAAGAAATAAACAAGCTAAAAGTGAGTTACTTGCAGCATAGAATGCAAAACTTGTACAACTACCAGAGGAATGTGGAAAACAACCAATAAACTGACTGGATCATCAAACCATAAATCCGACAGAAGGCTCGACATGCAAAGCCACTAGGGCCAAGATATAAAATCGATAGAAAAAGGCGAACAACTGAAGGATGAAAAGAACAACCAGTCACATAACAGTGCAACAAACTTCCAGATGCTGTAAAATATGCAAAAAGATACAAATCCAAGCTCAGAAGGCTGACAAACAAGCTAATTTGAAAAAGTTAACAAGTCTGGCGCGACTATCAGACTGCAACTTGCGCTACTAAGGGATTGGCGCGGGTTGTTTGATAGCAACGGGCGCCAGGAAGCGCGACTGTCAGAAGAAAAAACGCGCTAATCAAGTTTGCTAGGTAAAAAAATAAAACAGGTAGTCCAAGGCTTGGTTTACAGTATCTAGAAAGGCCAGCAAGCAATAAATAGCAAGAAATTCAACCCAGAAAGCTATTCAAGCCAGTAAACAAGAGAAAAATTAACATGCAAGGCAAAGTCGAAATTGTTCAGTTTGTAAACCAAACCGGAGATTGACTGAAGTGGCTTTGATCTACTTCACTACTGCATAGCAATAGTGTTTCGAAGGCTATCTGGCCGTGCTTCAGGCTCCGTCTACAGTTTACAAATCAAACAACACAAAAATAAACAACAAGCTTCTCCCCAGTGGAGTCGCCAAATTGTTGAACTAGTAAATCCCCTCTGCGGACAGAGGCAATCCCACTAGCCCAACACGGGTCTAGCAACAATCACACAATGCTAACACGCAGGTTCCTAATTGCACAAACCAGAGATCGATGATGATGGTCTACCTGGATTCCAATGCTAGTAGTTGAAGAAGAATCGACGCTCCCATTCCTTTGCTCTGGCTGGTCACAATCCCCACGATCCACGTGAACAGACACCTGCACATGCAAAGAACGATACAAATACAAGCATAAAATCCAATATATGCAATTATATATCAGTCAGAAAAGACATAACTCAATCACCATTATAAAGACACATGAGTGGAACCATAATGATAGTCGTCTATTAATGAGTAAAAATAGAGAAAGATTACAACCAAGGTTCTGACGTTGAACCTCCTCTTACTGGGCAAGAAGCTACATACGCCTTGCAAAGTGACCTCTCTCTCTCAGAATTCCGGTAGCATAACCTCCCTATACTTCACAATTCTCACTATCACTCTAGCATTACTTCAGCACTCACAAAGACTCTAGCAAAACTAGCTGGTTTAATGCATGAGGGAAGTCATTTATAGATGGAGAAAGGAGGAAGATACATTGTACCAGGACACCTGTTGTAGATTGGCATTATCCCTGAAAAGCCACTCAGCATAGTTGTCATGGATAAAAAATGACTTTCGACCTCTATCTTGAGGATTTTTCCTTCATAGAACTTCATGACAAAGGAGGAAAAAACATATGGATGCGTGCTGGCTAAAAATCATAAACAAATTTAGGTGGCGCGGGCTTTGCTCTATGATAGGGCGTCAATGGACGCGCCCCCTTTTAAGGAACTGAGTCATTGGCGCGGGTAAGACACTATGAACCCGCGCTAATGGAAAAAGGGCACTTTTTAGGGATAATTTGCAAAAGGTGTCTTCAGGGAATATGAAGTACATACTCAGGGGAACACAATGCAAGTGTTTTTAGGTTATGTCACTAGTCACAGGTCCATAAATGTGTCCTCCAATGTACGAAAACAAGGGTAACAGGGACGGTGACCAACGGTGACAAATTACTGTGTACCAATCCCATAGCCACAGAGCTGATAGAAGCAGAAGCCACCAGAGGTTGGGGCAATTGTAAAGGATGTGACCTCAGGATGAGGAAGGGACAGAGAGCCCGTGAATTGAGCCAGAGAATCGAGAGCCAAAAAGTCGAGAGCTTCAGAGAAAGAGGACTGCACAGAGGAAGAGCCAGACAGCTAGAGCTCAAGATAGCTGCGCGGAGCCATAGAGCAAGATAGATGCACAGAACCAGAGGGTCCATAGCTGCAGAGAGCCAAGGAGCGATAGCTGCAGAGAGCCGTAGAGAAAAGGATTCGCAGAGAGCCACTAGAGGTTGGGAGGATAGCGAAAGAGCCGCTAGAGGTTGGAGGCTTGACAGAGGCATAGCCACCAGAGGTTGGAGGCAGAGCTGCAGAGCCAGAGGGCTCAAAATAGACTTGTAAGAGCCATGAGGTTGTAATGAAGTTTCATAGCAAAAAAGAGATCAAATGATGAAGTTGTTTCTGGTGTCTGATGTGTGCTGAAGACAGAGGAAGGAATTCTAGAGACAACACAGAAATCTGAGGGACTTGGTGAAAGCCAGGAGCCCAAGATAGCCCGAAGCACTAATTGAAGGAATCTAGTTTAAAGAAGCCTAGATCCGTCTAGAGAGTATGGAAAACCAACAGGATAAGATGGTATTCTAAACCCATAGGTTCAGTTGTAAACCAATGGAGTTGAGTGTGGAACTTGTAAAAGAAGTTTACATAATCCCAAAGAGCCTAGTTGAGTTGACTAGAGCTCATGGAGACGTAGCCCAAGATATCAGGGTGAACTCCTAATTATATTACTGTTATATGTGTTGGTTATTATTTGCATTATTTGTTGTTATATGTTTTTGTATCAGTTTAAGCAAATCAACTTAAAGCACTTAACAGTTAAAGGAAAACACAAGCATACACCTATTTCAAGTTATTTATTCCGCATTTTTCAATATAAGGCGAGATCTTGGGAACATATAAGCTTTGGAGTGGGAGAGGTTCTTGTAAGCTGACAAGAAGCCTTTAGGTCCCCATTTCAGATCAACTACTCATCACCTCCTTGAGGTGATCAAATGTCAACAATACTCTTTTCGTCCATACAAAACCCCTTTCTTCATCAAATATGTGAGGGGATCCGCTAGTTAAGAAGCGCTTTACGAACTTCCTTTAGTAGGTTCATATGCCTATGAATCCCCTAAAATCGATCACATTACGACACTTAGGCCAATCCTGAATGGCCTGATCTTCTCATCATGCACCCTCACTCCTTCTGTGCCAATGATATGTCCCAAATAGAGCATCTATGTCAGCCCAAACTCACACTTATACAACTTAGCGTAAAAATTGTTGCTCCTCTAAGATACGCAACACCATCTCCAAGTGTTGAAATGCTCCTCCCACGTCCGACTGTAAATCAAGATATCATCGAAGAACACAAACACAAACTTTTGTAACTGCCCATGAAATACATGATTCATACATGATGAAAGGTGGAAGTTGCATTGGTCAACCCAAAGGGCATGACCAAAAACTCAAAATGCCCATAGTGGCACCTGTAAGTTGTTTTGGGGATGTCCTGATGCCTCACCTAATCTAGTGGTACCCCGAGCGTAAATCTATCTTAGAGAATTACTTTGATCCTCTAAGTTCATCCATCAGCTCATCAATGCGTGGGATGGGGTATCGGCTCTTCAAGGTCTTCTTGTTGAGTGCCCTGTAATAAATGCACATGCGCAAAGTCCCGTCCTTCTCCTTCACCAAAACCACTAATGAAGAGAAGGGGCTAGAACTCGGCCTAATGTGCCCCAACACCAACAACTCCTTGATGGCATGCTCAATCTCATCCTTTTATACCTTGGGATGCCTATAAGGACTATTGATAACTGCCTGCACCCCAAGCTCCAGCTTGATGGTGTGATCAAATCCCTTGTCGGGTGGTTACCCTGGTGGTATGTCCCTAAACACTATCAGGTATCTGTCCAAGATGGCATGTATGTCTGGGTGAGGTGGCTTGGGTTGTCCTCCAACATCTGAAATCCTCAGCTCCACATCCCATGTTATGTCCCCATGCCTCCAGTCAACCTCCATCTAGTGCACAGGAATAGTTTGTGGAGGGTATGAATGCATTCCCTAAAGAACTACCAGCTTGCCATCCTCCCTGGTGAACTCCATCTCTAGTTTCCTCCAATCAGTGGTGACTCGGCTAAGGGAGTAGAGCCACTAGACATCCATCACCATGTTGGTGTCTGACACATCCACAACAAAGAAATGATTTGTCATTGAGTAGTACCATATGGTCACTGTCAAACAGGGAACATACCGGGTGCACTGCATAGTCCTATCCCCTGACACCAGAACTGAGAACCCCTCAAACTCCTTTGCTGTGATGCCCCGCCTCTGAACCATTTGGGCACGATGGGCAAAAGATGCTCCCCCAGGTGGGGGCGGTGGTGGTGGTGGCGGTCCTCTCTCTACCTAACCCTCATTGTCTCCCCCACCAAACTCCAACTCCACATCATCCTCCTGGTAACTATCCGAGAAGACCTCGATGTAGTGGGCCTTGCTTGTTGTGCACCAGTGGCCTAGTTCCCATGGCTCCCGATAAGTAAAACATAGTTTCCTCCTCCGGAGGTCTCTCCTGGTCTCCTCATTTAACTTCCCATGCCCTTGGGTTGCTCTCTATGGTGGGGGTCTACTATCACCTCCCTTCTATGGATAGGGAGTTTGTGATGGAATGGATGCTCTAGCCTTGGGGATTGCCCCTGAAAATCTCTGGCACAAGTCACCGACTCCTACAAGGTAGAGGGTCTTTTTGACTTCACAAATCCATGCAATGGCTCAATTAACCCCTCTAGGAATGTGTACACCATATTATCATCGTACACGTCTGGCACCATAAATGAAACCCTAAAAAACTTCGATATGTAATGCTCAGGGTGGCCAGCCTGTCTAAGTTGGGTCAACTCCCCAAAGTGAGATTTCAGATCCCTCCTATCAAAACGCTCCACCACTCTTTGTGTGAAGTCCTAATGAGAGGTCACACTAGCATGCCCCAATGTGGACAATCCGTGAAACCACCATTCTTGTGCTTCCCCCTCCAAGTGCAAGGTAGCCATTTTGATGGCTTCCACCTCCATCATCCGATTAAGCTGGAAATAAGTATCCAAGTTCTCAACCCAAGCTCGAGTTGTGCACTTGGCAAATCCATCAAATGTGGGGAAGTACATCCTCCCAATAGTACACTGCAACTTTGAATTTTGTGTTCTTAGTCCCCACGTGTACCTTCCCTTCTCATTTTTTTTGAGCAAGAAGTAGTCTTTGATTAACAGGGCTACTTTGAAATCTTCCCTCGTGGATTTCCACTCCCTGAAGAAATATCCCATGGGCATCTGGTCATCCGGCCCTCCGTGCTCACTAGGTGTTGATGGTAGAAAAGTAGGCAGCCTGGTTTTGGTTGGCCCACTGAAATATGGTGGGTGAGTGGCTAGTGAAAGGTGGTCATACTGTTGTGAGGCCCCTGAAGTCTCTCCAAATAGGAACTCACTATGAAGCCTCTTGTCCCTATCATGTTGTTTGATCTCCTCCAACATCTCATTTTGTCCCTTAGACAAATCATTTAGGGCCTTCAAGAGGCTATTGAATGATGCTTCTTCCCTTCTCTTTGACTCCCCCATCTCTGCTACAACTACTGCCTTCCCACATTCCTCTATATCAAGTGTAATCTCCAACTCCCTTTCCTTGCTCTTGTACCTCTGTCTCCGGTAAGTCACATTCTACCTATCCTCCTCGTTCATAGGAAAGTTCCCCCACAGCTGAGCCAAGATTTGAGCTATGGTACCATTGTAATGTTTCTAATTAGGAAAAATAGTGATATGTAAAGCAAACAACAAATACAACACAATTTTTTTTTTTTAAATAAGTCGTTTGCGTGCAATTTTCATGTATAAAAGTTTGATATAAGTTCACCAATACATAATCTATAATAAATATTATTTCATAAAAATGAACATCATTATGGCAACCATCTAACAAACATAAACATCATCTAAGATACACATTCTAATTCACTACCATCATCTAATTATATACACCTCTAACACATATAAACGTCATTAGCTAGCACACAAATCTAATAATCTAGCATGGCATCATCATCGTGATCACATCTAACAAAACACAAACATTGTAATCTAACATCATCACCACACACATCAACACCAACATATAAATGAAGTACATAAACATGAACAAAAAAAACACCATATATATATATATATCTATATCTTATATATATATATATATAATATATATATAATATATATTATATATATATATATTATATATATATAAACAAGTCAATCAAATACATCAAGTCAAATAACTGCAATCATAGTTGCAATCATAGTCCAATTTTTCACGCATAGTTGCATCCACTTTTGGCTTCTTGTTTGGAGTTTTACTTTTATTTCCATTTATGACCCCCTTTATGGGTTCATTTTACTAATTTCAATCACATAGTGAAATATATTACAGTTTCTAAATATCATTTCATTGTGGGATTTAATGCATGGTTAGATGAACATAAAACCCTCTCAGTTTATCCCTGAAAGCTAGGACAAACCAATTAAGAGAAAGGTCGTTCTAAGGCTCAGGATTCTTTATAGATCAAGATGTCGAATATAGATTAAGAAAAAGAGAAGGAATTCATGTGAGTACTTCCATGTAGGTCTTGTTGGGGTTTTTAGTGTAGATGGTAAGTGCTCCTAGTTAGCTCCAAATCTTGGTCCTACACATAAGAGAGAGAACAAAGAAATCTTCACGGCATAATATCTTAATAATCGAAACTCTCAGAAACATATAAATATTATTGAATAAATAAATATAAACCAAAATCCCATACATTCATTAGTTAAATATAATAAGTAAAGAAAGAATAACAGCATATGGAAGGACGAAAAACCAATCTATATTAATAAAGGAGTTGGAGGAAAGTTACAACCATCAAATGCAGTTGCAACAACACCTCCCCCAACTCCTAGTTCCAAACCTCTCCCTCTCAAGATAGATCTCAGTAGCAGCATGACAATAAAATAATTCCCATCCTTTTCTTAATGGCCAAGCCTCCAATATATAGGAAAGTGAAGGCTATGAAGATTTCCAAAATTCCTCATTAGTTCAATTTGGGAAAAAGCTTTTGGGTGAATAATGTTTCCTCATATAAAAATGGCATTTTCCACTTTTTAGATGCTTTTGTGGTTAGGAAAAAGCTTCCCCATGTTTTATGGCTCTTTCTCGCTTTTGTATGCTTTTCTTTTTTAGGAAAAAGTTAAAGATGAGGATAAATAGATCACATTACACCATATGAGTTTCCGAAAGTGAACAAGAGTGTCAAATTCTAGTTAACTCAAGCTTTTTTCCTGTGAGTGAGAATTTTGGTAACAAAAGTTAGATGAAGGGGACAACTTGTTATAGACTAGGATAACATGGTCCTCATGGTGCATAACTTGTATTATAGTTTTATATAGACTAGGAGAAAGGGGTATTTCAACCAACAACATAGTATTCTCCTCCATGATGACGAGGAAGTATTTTCATGCATAACACATTTAAGAATATATCAGAATTCAAATTGATAACTTAATATCTATAAACAAATTTAAGGGTAATTGACAACATTCATAAAAAAGATAACAGTATCCTCATATATAACAATTCTCCATCAAAAAATCATTGACAATTTTCAATATACATATATGACTACAAAATCGACACTTATCGCATATATCATTATTCCAAGATAAATTCACAATATTACATCCAAAAATAGTAATATCATCATATATAATGATTCTCCATAATAAAAAAAATGGCAGTTTTCAACACATATATAAAGTAACAAGATAATATTAATAATATCCTCAACATCTTTAATCGAATCAACTAAGATTCAAATGTGTGATTATTATATCAAAATATTTCCTGAACACCATTATTCTAAGGTAAATTCACAACATCCATCAAAAGGTAGTAATATCATCATACATAATAATTCTCCATCAAAATAATGATGATAATTTTCAATATATACATAAAATGACAAGATAAAAATGATAATATGATCATCATATTTAATCAAATAAACTAAAAGTCAAATGTATGATTACCAAATAAAAATGTTTCATAGATATAATTATTCTAAGGTAAATTCACAACATCCATACAAAAATAGGAATCTCATCATACACAATAATTCTTCAACAAAAAATGTAAACAATTTTCAACACATTCATAAGGTAACAAGATAGTACTGATAGTATCATCATTATTATTCGAATCAACTAAAATTCAAATGTATGATTACCATATTAAGACATCTCAACTAAATATAAAAAAATAACGCATGGCTAGCTAGCACCAGGAAAATCATAATCAAGATCATCCTCATGATCATCACCTCACCATCTTAATAATATCATCCACATAATCATCACCAATGCCATCACCATCCTCATCATCATTGTCTATGTTATATGATGTAATCTAAACATAGTCACTATCATCATCTTCATGGTCATTACATGTAGCGTTTTGGAAAAAAATCAGTATTACATGTTAGTACTAATTCTATAGCACAATGCATATTTTTATTACAATTCTAACCATAAAATGAGGTAGGACATAATAACGTTTAATAGTACTAGAAAATAAAATGAAAATATGGTTTAAGATTTATTGGAGATCCAACTAAGTTTACACTTGTAATTCACATTAAGTAGTAGAAGCATTTTTTAATGCATATGAAACAGGTACCCATTTGTTCTTCATATTATATTGTGAATGTTTCTTATGATGTCCATGCACGATTGGTAAATTAAGAGTTACTGGAAGCTTTATTTAAAATTACAATTGCAATTCGGATTAAAAATAAAAGAAATTTTAACAAAAAAGAATGTCACATGAAAAAGTAAATTGTTTTTAATGAAAAATAAGTCGCATACAATATGAATGTCACATGAAATATTGAGTTGTTTCTAATACATGTACTTTTCTTTATGATAAAATGGATCCTCATGTTTGTTCAAGAACAAATGCTCACAAATAATTACTTCATTTTATCCATTATCACACTTAATGCATTATACCTAGTGATGACCATGATTCCATTCAAATTGCTTTGAACTCCCTAAATATAATGTAAAAGAGAAAACTCCACGACCACGACCACGACCGCAACCCCCTCCCTTGCCTCGTCCACCATCAAAGACAATGAACTTGGAGTTATGACCACAATAGAAACCTCCCCCTTGCCTCGTGTCCACCATCAAAGGCATTGAACTTGGAATTAAGAGTACTCATGTTTTCTTTGCTCCAATTAATCTCCAAGCAATCAAAATTTGATCAATATATGAAAGACTCCATCAAGGAATAGATATATCATAGGCGAAGCTCAATAGGCTTTGCCAAAAGAGTGTGAAATAACACTTATCTCTGTTTTATGAAATAACTCGAGTGAGTGGGATGAATGGTGGGAAACACTTACCAGGGAAAGGAAGATTTTTGGTCTGTCCTTATTTCTATTATTATTTTTGCTTCTTAGAATGGAGGCAAGTGTTTAAAAATTTTCTAAAAATTATTTAAAAATAAAGTAAAAAATAATACTATGTTTTAGTTTTTTTTTTAATATATATATTTTTTAGTACTTTTTATTTTCTAAGAAAATATATTTAGTTTTTCGTATGTTTTTATGACAAAAATTATATTTTGTTTTTATAAAAATGGATTTTAAATATTCCATTCATGATAAATTTGTGATTTTACAATAAAAGTTTAAATTATATATAAAAACGTAACTTAATGCCATGTGTTTTGTCGCTGAGATGGGTATTGTACATCTCTTCCTTGCTAAGTGATATAATGTGCTTGGGTTTTCTTAATGTAATAAAAGTAATTATGCTCTTCATTGTATCTTGAGGTGTTCAACTTGCATCTAATAAAACAATAAAGTTAAAATAGGTTTGCCTTTGTCCTTTCCAGATCTTTGTCCCCATTAATCTTGGTCTTAACAGATTAATTGTCTTATGGTGGCCTTGAGTGGTCACTCCCGTTAGTTTCGAGCCTTTTAGTTTTCTGTTAGTGATATTTCTTAGGCTTGATAACATGTTATTTGATTTATGAAAATGTGTTATTGTCCATATTATTGTTAAATATTAATATTAAATATGGTTCCCAAAAGGTTCCCAAAAATTTCCCAAAAGGTTTATAGATTGTATTTTATAATGTAATGATTCATTGCTTCATGAAATTATTTTGGGTTTTTTTAATGATTCATTGATTGATGAAATTGTTATGGATATTTTTTTTAGTATATTAACTTGTATGTGATAAAGTCAAAAATCACCTCTTTTTGAGATTTTCATTGGTCAATTTCCCTTAATGCCATCAAGTTCACCATCTGGTCCTAGGTCAAGGAAATATAGAAGTCATGAAGTGGCATCGTCCAAGCACTTAAATATTGAAACATGTTTTTTTTATTCACATTATACTTCCTTTCTGTGTAAATTCTCCATGAAAATAGTCTCATGGAAAATGAGGAGCCTCAATAGTACAAGAAAGCAAAGACTCCTAAAATAAAAATGGTATGCGAAGCACCCATCAATAATGTTGATATAAAAAACAAAAATATTAAGTGAGGTTCTACCTCACATAATTAGCAAATGGGGGAGGAATTTCCAAGTAGTAGTGATTGATGCTTAGAGATACTTGGGTGGAATGGCTATTATTGGAATGATCAGGACATCAAGGCTACCAATATTTTTACCTCTTTTTGCATTATGACAATACAATTTTAGTTTATTAACATCGAGGACTACTACCATGTATCCAATGTCTATGAATCCAATATCGCAAATGGAAAACCTCTATTTCTCAATTCTATTTCCAGCCCAAGTAATTTATACTCCCCATCTCCAGGAATTATTTAGAGTGACTTCAATATTATCAAGTGTCTCGAGGAAAAGAAAGGACGAATCACAATGTTTACCAAGAGATTTTGTAAGCTATGCCATCAAAGCCCTAAAGTAGTCTCCATTAAAGTTCTCAAGCAATGAGTCTCCAACCCACACATGTGGATCAATTATATCTAATACACGTGTGTGTGGTGACTAACTTAATACATTGTTCTAATAACTCCACAAACTTAAGTATTTCACTCTGTCATATAAATTGACCATAGTGTGACATAAGTAAACCAAGAGTAGACATGAAACCCTTAGGCAAAAAACATTCACTTGATCCTCAATTAGGTGCTTAAATGATGAAGTGAAAATGCAAGGGGAAAAGAGGACTTCATGATTTAACCATCACAAACATGTGATCAAGTGTGACTGGGAGTGTATATATTCATATGTTTTCTAATGAGGGCATGAATACATGAGTTACCGTTCATTGGGCCTTATTTTTCTTTATTTTGCTTTTTCTTATATATGGGACTTAGGGAATAAGTTTTTCATATGTTTGGAACAACTCATAGATATAATATTTACATGAATTTTCACTACAACCTTAGAGTTTAGACTTATATAAATCATTATAGTGTATCTTTAATGATTTTGGCTTTCAACTTTTGATTTTCTTTCATCACAAATGAAAAAAGGGGGAAGTATTTTGCCACAAATCTATGAATGCTTAACCATAAAGGCGTCATGTGATGAAAATAAATTAATGATGTTATTCTATATGAAAATGATGGGTATTCTTGAGAAAAGCTTATGCTTGTGGATGTCTCCTCCCCGGTTGCGAGGGAGTGAGCGTGGACACCATGTTATCCATGTGTCATGTACTATGGCCAGGACTAATAGTCGCAAGCCTAGTAAAGACACCAATAGGGATAATGGTGGATTGGATAAACATCTGGGACCAATATTCTTTGAGAATTTGTACTTTGACTAGGACTAACCACCATAAGTCAAGTACATTAATCCAAGATAAGAATAGTCACGAGGATCAACATTTCCTGGTGTCAAATATTATGACAGTGGATTAGGAAATGATCATGTGAGGACATCTCTGGTGAACATCCTGGTGGGGTAAGTGCCTAGAGAGGCAGGGTTGTCCAAATTTATGCCTCCCAACATTGTGATATGATCTCATGGGGAGATAGAAATTATTAGTAAAGGCGTAGCTATTTTGAAAATGTTGGCCATGATGATGTAAATCATCGTTGATGCTTATCAATACAGATCCCTTCTTATATGAATATTTCAACTTGACAGTACTTTTTTGTCTCATTATGAGTACCTCCCTAGTTTAGAGGGAGTGTCATCATCTTCATTATCATCATCATCACCACCATCATTAACGTCATAATCACCATTCATGTCATCTTCATCATGATTATGGACATTGTCAACAATTGTTCATATCTATAGGTGTCGTAAGAAAGATCATCAACCCAAAAAATGTTACGAGTGCTTGAAAAGGGTTGTTAGGACACATGATATATGCAAGAGAAATAACAAATTTAGTTTTGAGAGATGATTGATGGTCATCATCATCACTACCATTACCATAGTCATTATAATTTTCATCATCCCCATCATCATAATTAACGTAATTTCTGTCATGATTGTTGTGATCTTCACCATGAACATCATAATCATCATTCATGTCATTATTGTTGTTGATGATGACCAAGATGAAAATAATGATAATGATGATTATTTGGAAGACGACGCAAAAGATAATGATTATGATTATGACCATGACAACATTTAAAAATTGGGAATATTGACCAAGGTCATTAGCATCGTCATCATGATTGTCATTATCATAATAATCACAACTCATGTCACCGTCATCGTCATCATTATCATCATTGTCATAATTATTGACATTGTCATTAGTTGTTCATAATTATCAATGTCATGAGAAATATCATCAATGCAAAAAATATGATGAGTGTTGGAAAAGGGATGCAAAAGTGAACAAAAAAAATGGGGGCAACAATAGACGTAAATTTGGATGAAGAGTGGACACACCATAAGTTGATGCAAAACAATACAGAAAAAATTGACACACAAGTGGATGAAAAAGTAGATGCAATAGTTGACGAAAACTTGGACCTAAAATAGGATGCAAACATGGATGAAAAAGTGGAAGAAAACATGGGTGCAATAGTAGGCATAAAAATTAGCATGAATTGTGGTGAAACAAATGTGGATACAACAACGAACGCAAAAAAGCACACAAACTTGGATGCAAAAATGAGGCAAACTTGGATGCAAAAAGGGATGTAAACATGGACCAAACATGGGTGCAATAGTGCACACAAAATTAGATTCAAAATTGGACACATCAGAAGTGGATGTAAAAGTAAATGCAAAATGGGATGAAAAAAACATAAACAATATTTGATGCAAACTTGGACACAAAAGAGGACGCAAATGTGGATGAAAAGGTGAAAGAAAATGTGGGTTGCAACAATAGGCACAAGATATGGCACAAATTGTGGCACAAAAAAAGTGGATAAGAAAGTGGATGTAATGACAGACACAAAAAAATATGCAAACTCAGGTGCAAGGCAAGATGAAATAAGGGATGTAAAAGTGGATGCAAATAGGGGTGTAACAATAGAAATAAAATTGGATGCAAAAATAAATGCAATATTTGATACAAAAGAGGATGTGAAGATGGATGTAAAATTGGAAGCAAACATGGGTACAATAGTAAGTACAAACATGGCACAAATTGTCTCGCAACAAAAGTGGATGTAATGATATATGAAAAAAAATAAGCAAATGAAGATTCAAAATAAGATGCAAAAATGGATGCAAAAGTGGACGTAAACATGGGTGCAACAATGGATGCAAAAGTAGATGAAATATGAGACAGAAAACTTGATGCAAATCTTGATGCAAAAGTGGATACAAAAAGGGATGCAACATAGATGTAAAAGTCGAGGAAAACCTAGATGTATATGAGGATGCAATTGTGGATGCAAATTTAGAAGCAAAAATGGGTGCCAAAGGAGGTGCCAAACTAGGTGCAAATTATGGCACAAAAAAAAATGATGCAATAGTGGACACAATAACAGATGAAAAAGAGGATGTAAATATGGATGCAAAACAAGATGCAAAGTGGATGCAACAAAATTACATGCAAAATTAGATGCAAAACTAGACAAACCTCGATAAAAAAAACTTGGTGCAAAGGGGATGCAAAAATGGATGAGAAAAATGATGCAAAAGAGGATGCAAGAGATGATGCAAAAGTTGATGCAAGTGTAGGTGCAAAATGTGGATGCAATAGAGGATGAAAAAGTTGGTGAAACAAAATTAGGTGCCAAACTTGACGCAATATATGGTGCAAAGGATGGCACAAAACCTGGCATAAAACCTGGTGTAAAATATGGTGCAAAACTTATTATAATACCTGGTGCTAAACTTGGTGTAAGACTTGGTGCAAAACTCGGTGCAAATTTTGCATCAAGTTTTGCACCATATTTGTTAAATGGACACAAATAGCATAAAAAATGGGTTCTAGACACAAAAAAGGAAGCAAAAAGGGATGCTAATCACAGGGTTTTGTTGTAGTGTTATGTTAACACTGACCTGGTGGATAAGTGTGGTTTAAATAAATAAGTGCATGCATGATCTTGGTTAGTGTAGTTGGCTACAGGTACCAAGAAGAGAGTTCATCGTTGGGTAAAAGCTTATGCATTTGAGTTGAATGGTATGCCTACAATAACACATCTGAATGTATTACTGTTGGGGTCATATAGTATGCTTTTCGGTATGGATTGGCTATATCTTCATAGGACCAAAGTGGAATGTTGTGACAAAGCCATTGAGTGCTTGGATGACAATGGGGAACAAAGAATCTTACAGGGTAAGAAGAAAGCAACATCAATTAAGATGGTGACAACTATGCAAGCAAAATACAGTCACAAACAAAGGTGTGTGCTATTTGCAGTACACAGTTCTAGTGATAAAGGTAAGGAGGATGAGGATGAGGATGTAGAGATATTGAGCAGGTACCCGATCTTACAACAATTTCAAGATGTGTTTCCAGCAAAGATCTCAAAGTTTCCGCCTCACAAAGAAGTAGACTTCTCCATTGAATTGGTACCAAGGGCAACACCAACATCAAAGGCACCATACAAGATGAGCACTCCAGAGTTAGTAGAGCTGAAGTTGTAGTTGAAGGAAATGCTTGAAAAGGAATATGTTAGGCCAAGTGTATCACAATGGGGTGCACCGGTCTTGTTTAAGAAGAAGAAAGAGGTACTCTCAAGTTATGCATTGATTATAGGTATTTGAACAAGGTGACCATCAAGAACAACAACCCGTTGTCGAGGATTGATGACTTATTTGATCAATTAAAGGGGGAAGTAATTTTCTCAAATATTGATTTGAGATCCTGGTATCATCAGGTACGCATCAAGGAAGAGGACATTTACAAGACAACTTTTCGGACTAGGTATGGGCATTATGAGTTTGTTATAGTTCCATTTGGTTTGACTAATGCTCCAACTACCTTTATGTGCTTGATGAATAGTGCGTTGCGTCCTTATCTGGACAAGTTTGTTATTGTATTTTGCATTCATGACATCTTAATATATTCTAAGAATGAGGAAGAGCATGTCAAGCATTTAGCAATAGTGTTGAGACTGTTGAGGGAGCATCAATTGTATGCTAAGCTCAGTAAATGTAGTTTTTTCAGACAAAGGTACATTACTTGGGGCATGTGGTCTCCAAGGAAGGCATAGAAGCAGATCCAAAGAAGATAAGAGTTATCATGGAGTGGGCAACTCCTATAAATGTGGATGAGGTAATATCATTCATGGGGCTAGCAGGATATTATAGGAGGTTCATAAGGAACTTCTCTCGAATTGCATGTCCTATTAAGCCATTGCAAAGGAAAGGTATGAAATTTGAATGGACAGAAGAATGTGCAACAAGTTTTGAGCAGTTAAAGCAGTTGTTGACAAGCGCTCCAGTGTTAAATATTGCAAACCCAAACAAAGAGTTTGTATTGTGTACAAATGCTTGCAAGAGAGGACTTGGTGGAGTCCTTATGTAGGAGGGACATGTAGTATGTTATGAGTCGCAAAAACTGAATAACCACAAGCAACACTATCCAACACATGATCTTGAGTTGGCAGTGATCATTCATGCATTGAAGATGTGGAGGCATGATCACAGTGGGTTGAGATACTTGTTCAACCAACCGAATTTGAATGCCAAAGAAGTTAGATGGTTGGCCACGATCAGTGAGTTTGACTTTGAGATTAGGTATATCAAGGGTAAAGAGAACATGGTTGCAGATGCTCTTAGCAAGCAAATACAAGTAAATCACATTGTATCTATGAGTTCTTATGGGACAAACTTACAAGATCAGATTTTATAGGCCAGTCAATAGGGTGACAGGTATAGAAAGCTTATGCACACGTTACAACTGAATATAGGTAGTGGTATAGGTGCACAAGATGCAGACTATCATCACTCAGTAGATGGCTTGATCAGATTTAGGGACATGATATATGTGCTAGACAATAGTGAGATCAAGGAGATTATCTTGAAGGAGTTTCATGTGAAACCATATTCAGGTCACCCAGGATACCAGAAGACATTAATAGTAGTGAATAATTTTTTCTATTGGCCAAGTTTGAAAAAGGATGTTGTAGAGTTTGTGGCTAGATGTTTGGACTATCAACAAGTGAAGGTAGAGTGTAAACATCTAGGTGGACCTCTACAGCTGATTGCGATTCAAGAATGGAAATGGGAGGTCATTTCTATGTATTTCATCATAGGTTTGTTGAGGACATCTAGATAACATGATTCCATTATGGTTGTGGTGGACATGTTGACTAGGGTAACACACTTCATTCCAATGAAGACTACATATCCAGCTAGTGATGTGGGACATGTGTTCATCAAAGATGTGGTCAGATTGCATGGTGTTTCGAAGAAGATTGTGTTAGACAAGGATGCAAAGTTCACTTCCAAGTTTTGGAAGGAGTTGTTTGCAGGTTTAGGTACAAAGTTGGCCTTCAGTACAACTTATCATCCACAGATAGATGGACAAACAAAGAGGGTCAACATGATATTGGAAGACATGTTAGGGATGTATGTGATGCATCAATAGAGGAGATGGGAGGATTACCTTCCATTGGTTGAGTTTTCTTATAACAATGGTTACCAGGAGTCATTAAGGATGAGTTTGTTTGAGGCATTGCATGGACGGAGTTATAATACTCTCATCAGTTGGAGTGACCTGATGAACAAGGTATTGATTGGACCAGATATGTTGGCAGAGATGGAACAAGAAATGTAGGTGATAAAAAGGAATCTAAAGGCAACACTGGACATAATAAAAATCTATGCAAATCGGAACATGTTGTTTAAGGAGTTTCAGGTTAGGGAGTAGGTGTATTTGCGCATCAAGCCAAAGAAGAGCTCCTTGCGGATTGGATCGTGTGCCAAGCTAAGACCTCAGTGTTGTGGACCTTTCAAGATCCTTGAAAGGATTGGACCAATAGCCTCTCAACTTGCACTACCCCCAACAATGAAAGTCCATGATGTTTTCCATTTGTCATTTTTTAAGAAGTATGTTAAAGATATTGATCATGTGATTGACTGGTCTATATTGCAGGTGGAGCCAGATGGAGAATTCCAGTGGAACCTCAGTGTATATTGCTGAAAAAGGTGCTCATGCTCTGAACGGAGCAATTGAGTAGGTTAAAGTGCAGTGGAAGCACTTTGGGCCCGATGAAGCTACATGGGAGATGACAGATCAGATGTGGGCTATGTATCCTTCTCTATTATCTGGCCGAGTGAATGTTTTGGTATATGTGTTGGTATGATATTTTGGTATATGTAAATATGTATATGGATGTAAATACCACCATGAGTTGTGTTATAAAGCTCCAATAACTGGTATGGGTGTCATGTCATTATGGTTGTCATGTTATTATGTTGTCATGTTAGTTTGCTTCGTAGTAGGTTGATCATTGTAAATATTGCATCGAGCTAAGTTATAAAGCTCCATGGGTAGTATGTTTTTCTTTCAACAGTCTTATTGGTTATAAGTGTAATTGAACACTAAGGACAATGTTGTCCCAAGGGGGAGGGTTCTGTAACAACCTTGGTGAAAATTCCATGTAATAAAAGTTAATAAAGAAAAAATAATAACCATGGTTATGGGACACTTATTCCAAGCTAAATGTTGGGCAAAACATCCTAGTGTGTGTGTTCATTTCAGTTATTATGGCCAAGGAAATGGGAAAAGGAAGTGGCAAAGGCTTTCGAAAGAGAAAATGACATTTTTAACAATTTATTTATGAAAATAGTGGAAATTGGGAGAAAAAAAAGGTGAAATGTCACAATTTGCATGTGAGGAGGAAATGAAGGAAAATAATGGAAAATGAAGAAAATAGAGGTCACATTAATAAAAAAGGCTTCTAAAGATGAGTTGGTACATTTTGTTAGTTTAGTTTGGGAGCTATCTCTCTATTCTCTCTCTCACACTCTTGGATACTTAGAGTTTTCTTGGAGCACTTCAACATTGGATCAAGAAAGGCAAAGAAGACAAAGAAGACAAAGAAGACAAAGAGGAAGCAAAGGTCAAGCAAGGAAGAACATGATCAAGCAACTACAAGGGTTTACTTGTAGGTATCGATTTTAATGTGTGATTTCCTTGCTAGATTTGGCATGCATGGTTATGCATGTGTATTCTTGGTTCTCTTGTTGTCATGGACACGGGCTTTGCTAGGTGTGACAATGTTCTTCAAGCTTGCCTTGCCATTTCTAAATAACCATGGTGAGATGGGGTTCTCATGTCTTGGTTGAGCTGGATTTCCAAATGGATTCGAAGTCGAGTGAGATGGATCTTTGAATGAAAGAACACTTGGTCTAGTGATCCCTGAACTAGACTATGGATTGCAGTAAAGCCACTAGCCTGGTGACCCCTGAACCAGACTGTCGGTTGCGGTACAGGCAGGTATTGTGTGCCTCAGTGGGCCTAGGAATCCTCGACCAGTGAATGGTGGGATATACAGTAAATCCTAGAGGTGGTTGCCCTTGATCACTCCTAGGAATACTTGTCAATGAATGGTGGGATATACGGTAAAGCCTAGAGGGTAGTGTCTCAAGTATGGCCTAGTGACCCCTGGATTGGACTATGGGTTGCGGTAAAGCCTAGAGACTAGGAGACAAGAAAATTCATCATGGTGTAGGTAGAGAAATTCAGTGGCATCCATGTTTATTTATGGCCTAGTGATCCAGTGGGACTGTGGTAAAGCTTTATTTTATTGATGAGGGTGAGGTGGTTTAGCCTTAGGAAGCCCTCGTTGGTTCTTTTGGTTTGAGTCTCACATTCATGCTTGGAATATGACACGGGGATGATTAGTTGAAGAGAGACTTGGCTTAACCAATCTACGGTTGGGTGGAATGTGGTAGTCCTATACCGAGTTGGCTTTTGCAATCATTAATAAGAGTTTCCTTCCTTGGTATTTTATGAGCAAATGTATTGGTTCATATGTGGCATTTATGGATGTTGTATCCTCATTATTTCTGTTATTTATATGTTGCTTATGAATATGTTTTATGACAGTGAAAATGTATGGTTCTCATCATGTTTGATTTGTAAATGAATGAGCAATGAATATCTGACCTAATATATGATAATGCAACTAATATGACAAGGCACCAATGCTTCTCAACGATTCTCAGATAAGTATAAGACCCCTATGCTTAGATATGTTATTCAAACCTGTAGAATGCACAATTGTGACATGCTTGACGAAATGCCTATCATGGCTAGTAGGGGTCCAGTCAAGTCCTTGTTTAAGAATTTGTATTGGCATCATTATCTCTATGTTTCCTTTCATTGTTGTGAATTCCATGAAGTTCTAGGCAATCATTGAGTCTTAGCCCTGAATTTAGCCTTAAATCTCGCAGTCGCTGGCATAACATTGGCAAAAAAAGGTTATAGTCGCACTCAAGTAGGCTCATGGGAGCTATTGGGACCCTCAGTTGCTTGGAGGGCTTGAAAAGGGAGCGACTTGGGCTCTAGGTCCTTGAATTTTTGAGTTTCCTCAGGGGTTGGTCACCTAGAAAGGTGGGGTAGCTCCTTGAGGTTCTGTTGGATGTGTGGATGGTCAGCTTGGTTGTGTTTTCTCAGTTCCGCTTCCTTAAGGTGACCTAGGAGGTTGAAGCAGATCACAGTAGCCTCTCGTCACATGTTTACCTCGGTTGGTCAGTTACTTGGGTAGATGTGGGAGGAGGAAGTTACAAATCCGATGATTTTTTTTCAAGAAATCTAACTGTGAGAGTGTTTGAATCATATATATATATAT
>APFE030127304.1:121680-146696 GCA_000404065.3 Pinus taeda | reverse complement strand
GTTTGATTGTTAGTGTATGCAGGTTTCGAAGTGAAGGAGGAGCTCATCTGGATCGACGAGGCTAGACTACTACAACAGCGTTGGACCTCAGGTAGGATCGAAAAACACTTGGTTTCTCATATGATAATGCATGTTTAGAGAAGGATTGCTCTTAATTGTCTTGTTTGTCACTAGAGAGTCTTAGGCTCCTAGGGAGGTTAGTTTTGTCAGCAAAAATAACTCTTTCCGCATGACACCAGTGATTCCACTAGTGATGGAGTTCATGGCCTTTGCATTTGCAATGTAGGCTTTCCTCTCATCTTGGTCTGTTGGAAGAGTGGAAGTAGTTTTGTATTCATTCTGAACAAAATGCTAGACTTCAGGTCCAAGGAACATTAAGTAGTAGGTCATTCTTTTCATCCAGAAACCAAAGTTAGTGCCATCGAACAAAGGAGGTCTTCCTGATGCTTCGTGATTTCTCATCATGGCTACGGATCCTTCTTCAAGCTATTAGGCTAGTATGAAGAAGCCCAATCTGATACTAATTGTTGGAAGTACTAAGAAGGGGGGTGAATCAGTATTTCTTACAATAATTATTCTAGTGATTGCCAAAAACATATATAGATATGTTTATGTATACACAGAACACAAAAATCAACAACTAGAATTAATGCTTTTATTAAAACTAAAGACAGTGCAATGAAATAAATAAAATATAAGTATATCTGATTGTGAATGGTTTCCAAGCTCCAACTTGGACTTCAGTGAGGCTCCAACCTCCAGAGCACCAACTCTGTTTGCAGTGGTTCTGCACTTAGGAGCACCTACCCCCAATGACTTCAGTCCTGTTCAATTCTAAGGCTCCAACCTCTTGGGCTCCAACCCAACCTTGGTATAAACTGGTATGATGTTACACTCTCTTCAACTGAGGTTCTCTCACTCCTACTCTCCTGCCTCTACTGCTTCTGCTGCCTCTACGGCCTCCGTTGTTTCTGCTGCCTCTTTTGCCTCTGCTACTTCTACTACCTCACCCTCTGGGTCTTCGCCATAACAACATCAACTTTTGTTCTCTGTTTTTACTGTTTTATTTATATCCATACCTTTGTCCATTCGTTTCCACTTTCACCGTCTCTTAGGCTTCCTCCTAAGTCATTGCGCCTTCCTCTGCCCTGTGCAAGTTCACTGAGACGTTATGCTCCAATCGCAATCATGACATTATGCTCCAATCACAAGTTCATTGTGCAAGTTTTCTAGTTTAACAAACCTGTCACGTCTAATCGCAATTAGTATTTACATGAATTAGCCCATTTACCTGATGTTCAGCCTTCTAAAACCACCAAAAATAGCCATCGTAAGCCTTTTGGCTTAAAACCACCCCATAATCAGAAACACAGTTACACAAGAAAATTATGAAAAACAGGCGAAAAACGCTAACGACTGACTTCAAATTTACTTTACTCACACATATTCCTGTATCAGGTCCATGCTTAAATCGCAATCAGCAATTCGTGACTCCTGGGGGTCCTTTATATATCGCAACCATGACTTCGCCAATGGTCAATGGCCGATCCTCCACTGCTCCGATGGATCGGATGCAATATTGTATTAATCAACAGTTAATAACCCCTTCGGGTCCATGTGTAATCGCAATCGGTGCTTCTAGTCGAACAAGCGATGGGCGGATGCGATATGGTATTACACCATAACATAATTCCACAGTGGGTCCGCACACATATCGCAATCGGCATTTTGGTTGTCAACCCTTTTATACATCGTGATTACCACAGATGCGATATAGTCATTAAGCCATGTTACAATGTTGAAGTGGGTCCGCGTTATTATCGCAATCGCAGTTTTAATGTGACAAGGCTTTAAGCACTACGATACATGACTCCTGATATGACATATGCGATATTATTATAGACTGTTTTTAATACCTCCGTCGAGTCCGCAACCTTATCGCAATCAGAGGTTTCGGGTGTGACACTTAATAATCCCGCGGATATGGTTTCTCTGATATTATATACTGCTCTGCCTCCGATAGTGTTAAATGCATATATGTAAGATTTTTAACTGCCGATAATGTTAAAACGTGCATACGTGGGTTTTTCGGGCCCGATAGTATAAATGTATGTATGTATGTATGTATGTTATATATATATATATATATATATATATAATATATATATATATATTATATATATATATATTATATATATATGCCTCTGATGGTTTAATATTGCTCCACCCTTGTAACTCTATTTATATATTGCTCTGTTGTTTCCTTTCTATCGATTCTATGTGGCTCCTCCAATATTATATGCTACTCCACTGTAATACTCCTCCGTTAACTGCTCTTCCGTTGTGTCCTCCGCTCTTCCTCAATTCTCCTCTGGTCGATCTTCCTCTGGATTCCAAATATTTGGCATATATTACTTCTCCTGTAGCTCCGATTGGTTTTGTTTATGCTCCTCCAATATGGCTCCTTAGGCTTGTTTGCATGCATATAAGCCTATTGTGGCATATATTTATCTCGATAGCTTTGTCTGCTGCCTCTGTGGCTCCGACAGTTGTGTTTGTTGCATCCCATGGCTTTGTTTGATCCTCTTCTTTGGCATATATATGGCATATATATATATATTATATTATATATATATATATATATATATATATTATATATAATATATATATATATATTTCTCTCTCTTGGCTCCTCGAATATTGCCATATTGACATCAATGACAATCTTTGTCCAACAGTTCCACCACCAGTTGCTCACTTTGTTCCAAAAGAGAGTGGTGATCATACTACTCATGTTCTTCTCATCTCCTCAGATTCTCATGAATCGAAGAGTGACCCTCCCATCCCAGTTGTTCAAGAGAGTCCTTCTCCTATTCCTGTACAACATGGGGGAAATCATATGATACCCCCACCAAGTAGTTCTATCGTCTCTTTTGATTGGGGTCCATTGACTACTTTCCACCTCCCATCTTATGTGCCTTTCTAGATCACAGTACAAGCTTATAATATGGTAGTACCTGGCACTATATTAGATGAAGGCGCGTCTATTAGCATCATGTCTTCTACTACTTGGAAAGCTTTGGGTTCCCCACAGTTTCTGCCTGTCACCCAAATTTTGTTGGCTTTCAATGGAGGAACCAGTCAACCTTTAGGGATTCTTCTAAAGTTCCTTATTACTTTGGGAGGAAAGATTGTATTTATAGATGTGATGGTAGTCCAGGGTCCATTAGATTTCAATATTCTCCTTGGACGCGACTATGTTTATGTCATGGGAGCTCTTGTTTCTTCACTTTTCTGTGTGGTTTGTTTTCCGTACAAAGGGAGAATTGTGACTATTGATCAACTATCATTCATTGGTCACCAGGCGCCTCCTTTGCAACCATCATCCCTTGTCAGATCTTGTTTGCAAGTAGTACCTTCCTCACCATAGGTCAATTATGTGGCTACCCATTCTGTCTCCACATCTATTATTGATCACGCAAATGGTATAGTACATTATGTACTAGGGGCATTGGCACCCGATATGTCTATGGTACCAAATGACATGTATTCTTTCCAAAGCATGGTTCTTCCATCTAGTGAAGATCTCTTGGGATCCATGTTCTCGTATGGTCCATGATCAGTTTAGTGAGGATAGTTCCTGGTCTTGTGTCAACATCGTTAAATAATGAAACAAGGCATTGTGAGGATAGTTCCTGGTCTTGTGTCAACCTCGTTAAAAAATGAAACAAGGCGTCATGAGGATAGTTCCTGGTCTTGTGTCAACCTCATTAAAAAATGAAACAAAAGGTTATGAGGATAGTTATTTTTCTTATGTCAACCTTGTTAAAAAATGAAACAAAGGGTATGAAGATAGTTCTTGGTCTTGCGTCGACCTCATTAAAAAATGAAACAAAGTGTGTGAGGATAGTTTGTTCTTGTGTCAACCTAGTTAAAAAATGAAACAAGGAATGAGGATAGTTCTTTTTCTTGTGTCAACCTCGTTAAAAAATGAAACAAGGGTCTAAGGATAGTTCTTTTACTGTGTCAACCTCGTTAAAAAAATGAAACTCCTCCCTTTTCCCAATCGAGTCTTGATTAAGATCTCGTAAAATCCCAGTCGTCTTTCCAAGATCTCAAAAGTGAACCTTCATTTTTTCCACCTAGTTGAGTGAAATGAAGCTTGGGAGGCATGTACCTTGGTTGAGTCATTATGCTGGGGCATGAAAAGTTATAACAAGCATATTTTTTCATTTCAAGCTTGTGTAAACATGAAACTAAATCCAAGCAGAGTTCTCCATGGTTCAAGCTTGTGTAAAAATGAACCCATGCCCAATTTACATCTCGTGATTTCCATTTTTATCAGCTAATTTCTGCTAGATGAGCCTTGGTTGTTTCATTCCATCATTATCATCTCTTTGGTTGATCATATGCTTTCACTTGGTTGTTTTTCCTTTCTTGAGGGACCGCAACGATGAGTGGTTTTATTAGCCAACCTCTTGACCATAACATGTTTTGAGCAGTTCCTCCATTTCCGGAATCATTTGCTACCCTTTATACCACTCATTCCTCTAGGGTAAGTCACATTTCAGCTCTTTTCTCGACTCATGAAACTCATATGAAAAGATTTCCGAGTATTTTTTTCCCTTTCAAATCGCAAAAGAGAATAAAATGGGGGGTCTGCTTTTAAGCTCTTTTTTGACCCTTTAAAAGTGAAAATATGGTTGAGCCCTTGTCATTTCAAACTTGTTAAAGGATGTGAACATCGTGCGTCTAGTATAAGTTTACCCCTTTTTCGGGCTGGGAGGCACTGTTTACGAAAAAGTTATCCCTTGACTGAACTGATCAAATAGTTCTCTCAAGTATTGTTTTCTACCTTTTCAGGCTTAAGAGACACAAATGTAAGAAAAGGGACCATGTGGATTTTTATTTTACGTGTCTTTTTCAAACTCTCTAAACATGAAAGGGATACCAAGTTACACCTTTTTCGGACTCATTAAACTATTAAACGACATTGGATTCGTCACCATGACTAACATGAGCTTCTCCTTCCTATGGCTCGTTAAACTTACTAGGTCAGATTCATCTGAAGGATGAACTTACAATGCAAGAATATATTATCCCCTTCAAGCTTGCAATTAAAAAATAACTAGGGTACTTGCCATAAATGGTGGGGAAAAATTTGGAAATCTTTCAGTTGTGTCAGCAACACACTCTTGAACATGACACTTTTTACTTCGTGTCGAGTTGGGACATCCTCCTTTGCATTGTTGACCTTCCTGGGTTTGGGTTATTTATTTTTTCCTTCCATTTGATCTCTACCACGTCATTATGACCACCGATCCCATGGATCCAAAAGCTACCAAACTTCCAATTGTGTCGCTGATATGTTCAAGAGTTGTCCTTCTGTAGTTGCACTTACCTCTGCTTCTCTATATCATCCAAAAAACATTTTTTCACCCTCTCGTCTTGCGTCGATGATGTTGGATTCTTTATGGCCCTCCTTCAACATGGTCGCTTTCCATCAACATTAACTCATTATCCCAGAAGTTGACTGAGAGACTCCCTTCTAGTACCTTAGAGCTTGCATGCCTCAATGGCAAGTTATTTGCACTCGACGACAAGTTCACATCATTGGCTTTTGATCAAGTGATTTCACGAGTGTTCGACATTAGTTCCTGTATTCACATTCTATGAATTGTGCTGATAGTACCTTGAGGGCCATTGTCATTATTGGTGGTTTCTCTTGCACTTGTTAAAAATTTACATCATTAACTGGTAATCAAGTGATTTTCTAGCATGTTCGATGTCAACACATCTATTCACATGTTAGGATCTGTACTTTGATCGGGTCATGTTGGAGTGCAAGACCATGGACTCAAATCACAAAATTCCAGGTTGTAAAGTGATGTGACATGGTTATGATGATATGCATGTCTCTATCAGATTGCTGGTTGTGACTAGACCATGAGTTATCATATGTGATCCTTCTCATTATTGGATGGTTGCGAGCATACCTTGGTTTCATTATGATCCTCTTTGGTGGATCGTTTCACCCATACCTAGATCCATTTACATGATCATTCTCTGGATGGCTGCATCCATGCCATGATTCATGTATCGTTTGAAATAGATCTCAATTTATGTGTATGGATTTGTACTTACTTACAGGTTTTCCGATGGCAGACTGATTCCCTGCATTGATTTATAAAGCATTTCATCCCTAACTCCAGCGCAACCTTCACGCTTTAGGGGGCATCTGTTACACAACATTTGTCACTATCCCTGTACTCATCATTCCTTGATCCTGGAGGACCTCTACAGTGAACCCCGCATGCTTTGCCTTCATGAATAAACTCCCATTATGTCCCTCTTCATGAGCAAATCATTTCCCTTTTGTACCATTTTCCCTGAAACTTCTGTTTTTCCTAATTTACAAGATGGCACTAATGACCTTTGTCTCCCTTGCACCAATGTGCAGAGATTAGCACTATTCCCCATGCCAATCGGTGTGACTAAGCTGTGTTCTAGCCGCCCGGTCCTGTTATGGAAAGTTTTTTAAATCAGCTCTGGAAGCTCCGTAACGAAATTCTAGTAAATGGTTTGGCCAGATGGGGTCGAGGATGACAGTTTGGGCTCCATTCCCCTATAATGATGGAAATACCTCAAGGGATAAGTATTTCTCCCATGAGAAGAGGATCCATCTCCCATCCATATTTCCTATGTAAACCTCCCTTCTTCCCAAGCACAAGCTAGTTAGAGTGTTGGCTGAGTGTGAGTATACTATTTTGATTAGACAAGCAAGCTATTACTAGTTGTAGCCAACTAATTGTGTGAGGGAGAAGTGTGTTTGGGTTTGGAGTGAATTCTAAAGGGAAAAGCCTTTAAAATATTGTTGTTTGAAGCCATCATGGAATGCTAGCAGAAGTGTGTGGGAACTTGGTCTTGTTAGAGGAATACTGCGACGTCAAGGCAAATGGTTGTAATCTCTCTTTGATATTAATATATGAAATTATCGATTGATTTCCTACAAGTTTTGTAATATTACATATCCATGTCTTAATTCTTCTTGACTCGTTAAGTAGGTTGAATTTCAATTTGTCTATTATTATGTTTGTGTGTTGTTGTTGTTTACTTGTTTCACGAGCTTGAAGAAGGAAGTGAGAGATTGCTGGAGTGAGCAAGTAAGGACATCATCAAGCAGGATAAGCAACCAAAAGGTAGGCCCTCTTGATTGATTCTAGCCTAAGGAAATCTTCCATAGAATGTATTTGTTGTGGCTAGACCCGTTATCGGTCTAGAGGAATTCATTTGTGTCCGCACTTATAATTTTACTTCACCATAGGCAGCCAGCCTAGCTTCCTCCCTAAAACTGCGCAAAAGTTTCCCTCAATCAGGAAGGCTATTGCATAGGCTATTGGGTTGACCAGTTCCACCCAGGACCAAGAGAAATTGACTTGCATGCGTGGGTTTATTTTTCTCGAAATAGAAAAAATTAGCATGCAAGAAGCATCCCTAGATTTTAGGGAGCTCTTTTTAATAGTTAGAGGTTACATGCAAAGATCGTTTTAGAATATTTCCTCCAAGTGTCGCTTTTTCCTAGATTTTTGGCATGTGCATCATGAGCATCAAACTTATTTATTCGACACTTCAAATCTCACTTATTCACATCTATATTGGAGCTCTAACATCCCACAGCGCATCTAGGAGTCTTCAACACATCCAACTCAGTTATTTATGGGTATGTCCTCTCAATTTGTCTTTCGTAGCATTTCTATCGCTTTTTTTTAGCTTGTGTGAGTGTTGTCTGCCTGATTTTTGTGAACACTTTCTATCGTTTTCGCATATTAGCTTCTACTAGCACCGTTTCAATTTTCGTTAACATCTCACTGTTGTCGCATGCATGACATTGTTTTTCATGAATAGTCACTCATTTGGCAACTCACTTCACACACATGCATGTTGTTCCATTTTCTGAAACTTTCATTCATTGTTTGCATTCACGATCTTTCACTCCTACTTACATTCAGTATCGCGATTCATTCATATTCACATTTTCTTTCAATTTCCCACTGGTAGGTCTGGGCAACCTTGGCCCAAGCTCCACCTCACCAAGACAGCATTACGAAATCCTGAGATGGAAGTCTCTACCTTCCTCCCAGAAAATGTTCACTTATTCCTTGTGACTATCCTCCAATATTGCATTGTGCAATTCTGAGAGATAGTGACAGCTGGCCTAGAAAATTGTGCAATGCAGTCACTGGGCCTACAACCCTTGCTAGTTGGAATTGTGTATTGCACAATCCCAGCAACTAGTAGGCCAGTCTGGATTACACATTTCACAATTCCAGTAGCCAATCATCCTCCTAGCAGCCCAGATTACCTTTTGCACAATTTCGGCAGCCAGTCTCCCGGCCTCAGAAAAATTGTGCAATCCTTGCCATTCAATCCCTAGGTATGTTCCATGTCATTCCTCAAGTTTTCTTTGGTTTTAGCTGACAGATTTCTTGCCATGCGTGTCGCTATGTCTCTAGATCTATCAAGTGTTCATCTGTCTCTCAACATTCGAAAATCAATGGCCTCCAAGAGAGCAGGATCATAGCACACCAACAGAAATGCTGCTAGGGCAGCAGTTGAGCAAGCGTCTACAAGTTTGTCGATCTATAAAGACACCAAGCTGATTGTAGACAAGGAAATCAAGTAGAAATGGAAAGAGGTCAATGATGCATTTGCAGGCACATTTGGGGAAGACCTCAAAGACCACCAAGTCTGTGTGAACATTCACAGTTCTAGCTTGTACGAGATTGCATGCAGGTATCTTGTGCTCCCATGTGCGAACATGATACATTAGATCATCTTTCCCATTTGTCCTGAGACAATGACATTAAGCAGTGTCACTGGGATGAGATTGCTATGTTCAAGGCACAAGATTATGAACAAATGTACCATATGTTGAAGCCTATGGTCACCATGAAGTCACACTTCAACATACTAGTAGCAATGCCAACTCAGGGATATCTTGAAGAACTGGGTGAAGGAGCCAGCCAAATTTAGAATGACACCCAACTAGGTCTACAAGACAAAGATACTGCAGAAGATGTATCACTACTTGGTCATATTTTCATGTCACTTGTATGGCCAAGAGAGCATGGAAACATTACCACAGATTTGGGTGATCACGTTGGACCAACTAGCCAGTGAAGGAAAATCATGCAACTGGTCTGACATGTTGGCTCACCAACTGAAGGAACAGGTAGCAAGAGCTCGACATCCGCCCAAAGGTCAATAAGGAGAAACCTACATGTTTGCTTACATCTTCAATGCAATCTATTCTCGTCAAGAGTTCTTGGGCTTGAAGTGGGCATGGACATCGATGGAGACCTCTGTGAACACTTATTGTAAAATGTTGTCTGAATGCAGCTTCAGAGGAGTTATCACATAGTTGTTCGATCATTTTGTCACCCTGGTGTACAAGATGATATTTGAACAAGATCCACCCTGCATGCCGAAGGCAACAATGGAGGCATTCATTGATATAGTAGATTGGTATGCCTTACCATCCAACACCTTCATATGGATGTACAGCACGGAGAACCCTCTGAATGTTCTACCAAATTTTTCCTTGTACAAGCTCGTCATGCAAGAAGTATCATACCAGATCTCGAAAGGAATATCAGCTAGGCTACACTGAAAGAAGAAGGCACCTTGGCCCTCTCTTCTATTGTGGATCAGGTTATATGAGATACGGAGTTTCAAGCATGTGGATGTCGAAGCAGAGGAGATGAAGAAATATCCATTCGACACCCGAAACTACAATCCGGATGACCTGCATTGTTTTGTAAAAGATCATTGCATGAGAGTACAGTTTTAGTGGATCCACAAGGCATGTCATTGGGCAGAGGAAGACCTATGGAGATATTGTTACAACTTCTCCAGGCCCAATGAATTGGTTTGCATCGTTTTGGAATGGTTAGCGAAGTATTGTGAAGCAGCATCCCGGAGAGCACCAGCAGCAGCAGCAGCATAGGTAAACATACCAGTGCGCGACAAGGGCAAGAGGAATATTGTCGATAGCATGGAGGAGAAAAAAAGATACAAGTTTTGAGAAGACCCACTTATGCAGAAAGCATCTTTGGAAATAGAGACGAAGAGGAAATAGTGTGACAAGAGGAATACACAAAGGCAAAGAGAAAAATGGAGAATGGAGGAAACAAAGGAGTTGCATGAGTTGAAGTAGAAACTTAGGAAGGAATAAGATTTACGTAGAGAGGAGAAGTAAGTGTAGTAAGAACAAGTAAAGTAGGGGGTGAAACATGTACAGATAGATGAAACTGTGCTCATACAGGTGGTTGACTCGTCCAAACAACTGGCACCAAGCAAACAGGGTGAGCCATCGTAGGAGGAGGACTTTTATTAAGAGATTGAACAAGAAATTGAGCAAATGGATACGGACATGGAGCAACAGGAGTGAGAGAAATATGTCAACCTCATCCCTCACCACCAAGAGGTCGACCCACCATCTTCAATGGATCCAGAAGCAGAGCAAGTCCCAAGTGACCAAGGAGACACTTAAATCCTTGGAGACAATCCAAAGGGAGAGATGCACAACATCTCATTCGATGAGTCCCAACATAGAGTTGTGCAATCTCACAAAGTGTCAACTCTGGATGATCACACATCTCCTACATAGTTTGACGAATGAGTCATCGTGTCTGACGTGCGCAAAAATCCAAAAACATTGGTCGATGCTACCAGAGCATATGGTGAAGCCACTAGCTCAAGTGTTCACTTCTTGATAGCTGAGAATGAGTGAATGTCTAAGGAGTTACAGATGGCCAACCAGGGAGGAGAATTGGTTACAAAATACACCCAAGCAGAGTTGAAGATGGCAATATTGGATGAAGTATTGTCCCTTGACATAGTCATGCAGGCATTGTATTCCAAGTTTGGTGTTATCACCTGGATTAAACCTCAGGCTGAAGTAAGGTGATGCCATGGTAACCACAAACCATGCTTAGCCAAGTAGCTATCCCTACTAGGCCAGGAGAGGACTCTCTCCATAAGGATCTCAGCCAAGATGACTGGATTAGGAAAATAATATTAGGCTAGGTATAGTAGCACAAGGTTTGATTTGATTTTGAAGGGGTGTTGCTAGATCAGGAGGATCCAGACAGTTAGGGCTAGGGAATTAGGTCAAAATTGCAAGGTGTTCAATGGGGAAAGGTAGGCATAAAGTTTAGCACTCTATGGCTTGGTGGGTAGGTGTTTTAAGACTGGTGAGAAGCTAGTAAGAGCATGTGATTACTATGGATCCTTCCTAGACTATAGAAAACATATCATGGTGAAATATTTCCCCAAAGCAAAGCAGTGATGTTATGAATTTTATTTATCAACTTGAAACTATTCACTTAGAAGTAATGAAAAGATCAATGAAGTATACAAAAATATTAACATATGATCATAAGAGAAGAAACTAAACTAAACTCCATACCACATGGATCCCAAAGAAATAGCTGCAATTTTTATTAATCTGATGCTAAACTACTACAAAATGATGTACAATTAAGGCATAAGCATCCAAATGAGTCCAATGAGAAAGAAAAAGAAGATATAGGCTTTGTTTCAACCTCCTCCCATCCTCATGGGTCGAATCCCTAAGATTAGGATCTAATCTAACCAACACTGAATAAGAAAATGGAATATAGGCATCCTAACAACTTGCCTCTACAAGTGAGGAAACTGATTCATTTGTGCTCAAAATTACTTTTAATGTAATGAATCTACCCTCTACTACTAATTATCGATCATATTTACAAGCCAAGTCATAATTTATATCAGTAAAACATCCTCCATGAGAGAAAATCCACGAACACAATCAAAACATACAAAAATAGCCATCCTGTGCAAAAATTGCCCTACGCGCAGCTCCACTGGCCCAACGCATAGCACCACTTCCAAGTCCTTTTTGGAAGTTTCCCAGCATCCAAATTGAGCTCATGATAGCTCATTGGAAAGTTATTCAAGTCTAATTTCTAAAAAAACCTATAATTTCTTCATTTGGAAATCACTTGACCCCTAAAGAGTTGATTCTTCCAAGACTGCTTCTGTGTGTCAAAAAAGTGGCAAAACATCATTTTTAGGGTGCTTTTTGACCTTTTGGTGGATCAATTCTACCCCAAAAACTTAGAAAATCCATAGGGTGCATGTACTCATCGTTCTAAATCCAAAAATGTAAGTCATTTGTGCATTGTGTGCCCCTAGGAAAATCACAGCACCAATGGTGATGCGCATTGAGCTAGACTTTCTGTGTGTGCAATTTCCAAAATTTGCAAAAAACAAAATCTTCTCCAAACTTCACCAAAATTGGTGAGAAGCACCACCATCAAGCATCTTGATGAGCCAAGGAAGCTTCAGCAAGCAACCTAAGCCTATCCTCCTCTTTTTTCCCTTTAGAGCCCACCTTAGCCTAGCTTTCATCATTTTGACCCTCATGTTGCAAATTTTGTTTCCGGTCCTATAATGTTAGGCCATGTGCCTGATCATCTGATTGTCCCTATTGGCCTTCTGCAACAGCTTCTCTAGGTGCAAATTAACTCTCTCAAGCCAATTCTCTCTATCATCCTCAATTTCCTTTTCAATAGGAGACAAAGTGATCGATGCCTCTTTATCACCTTGTCGTTTTACCTTGAGAAGTTCGAGCTCCATGAAGACCTACTTGTCACTCAACTGCTTGTTCTCTTGTTCCAAATATGTGATGACATACTTGGCTCTCTCAAAATTGTCCATCAATGCTTGGACTTGAGTCTCTTTTTCTTGTATGATGATTTCTTTTCTCTATTCCTCCGAAATCTTTTCTTTCCCTTTGTACAGCTGCTGCACCTGTACCTGTTGTGTTGATGAAGAAGGCAAAGCCCCTTCCACATCCTGTGGAGCTAGAATTTTCCTATCAACTGCAAATAATCTCCTTGTGTCCCTCTGATATGTCATGTAGGTCTCAGGCACCTTAGTAGTTCTAATCTCTTTGGCCTTCTCATCTGTCCATGTTTGCAAAGTTTGACGCTGTGCATTCCTAGAAAAGGGATGAAGGGAGTGAGTGAGAGTGATTTAGGAGCGAGGGAATGGGTGATGACCTTGTGAGATAATTTGGTGGGCTAGAAAATGAAGGTGAGGGTATGAATCATGAAAATGAGGGAGAGGGGCTTAGGTCCCTTTTTTAAACATAACTTGTGGGATGAAGGATGAAGGGGTATAGAATGTTATGGATTTATATAGGGGATAGATTTAAGGCTTTAGTAATAGATGGTGGAATAAATAGAGGGGATTAGGGTTTCTAGAATGTCATGAAGGGAGAAACTAGGGTTTCACATTTTTCATGGTAAATTCCTTCAAACATTGCAATTGCAACTTCAATGATGAGGTAGAGGGAGTGCACTTAATTATTTGAGAGATGAGAGGGTTTTTTGGAAGTTTTTGTGAAGTTTTCAGCCTTTCTGGTCTTTTCTGCTCAATGTGCAGTGTCATGCTATAGACGTGCAGCACCACTTCTCAACGCGCAACGCAATGTAATTTTGCACTATCGAAACCTCCCAACATGCAGCACCACCTACTGAATGCACAATGCCACTTCAATCCAACTTTTGACTGTCTTCCCGATGCCAAAATTGAGCATGGGATAGTTCTTTGGAAATATTGTCGAGTATACTTTCCAAACCATCTTGAATTTTTAAATTTGGATCTCATTTTCTTTTTCAAAAGCTCAATCTCCCAAGACTGGTCAAAATGTGCAGAATGAGACTGCCAAAATGCAAAGTGTTGTTTCCATCAACTTTTGAAGGTCTTCCTCAACTCCAAATTGAGCTCATGATATCTCATTTGAAATCTCTATTTTTCTAGTTATCATTTTACTCATCAAGAAGGTCTTTTGGACATTCTATCTAGGAGAAAAAAAAAAAATTCCCAAGGTCACTCCAAACGTGTAGTAACTCTCTTGTGGGAAATTATTGTTTGGACATTTCTCCCAAACCATGAGACCTGTGTAAAACTTGAAGGATGGTTTTATTATTGGGTCTATGATGGATAAAAACCTATCTCACATTTGTAAAATTCATCTTTTCTTGCTCAAAAACATAATTTGAATAAAACCTATCCCGATGTGTGGAATAAGGGATTTGTAGAAATGAAGGTAAATGAAGGGGATGAGGGGATTCTAAATTCTTGAGAAAATTTTGGGAAGTAGGGAAGGATGTTAGGAAGTAGGGGAAAGTGTAATTTCAAGGATTGAGTGAGGGGAAGGGGTCCAAATGGGTAAAACATAGGCCTAACGTAGAAAAATGTCAAATTGTAGCAATAAGCTAGGGTTTGTGGGAAAATAATGAATTTGAGAGATATCAGTGATGGGAAGTATTTAAGAAGGTATATTAAGGATATCGAAAGGTGTATGAGCATCAGGATACAAGTTATGTTGATGATTTGACCATCCAAGAAAAATTACCTTCAAAACCCTAGGAGAGGGCAATGAGCCTTACCTAAGCACAACTGAAGCACAAACAAGGTGTAAAATGACCCATTGGAACCTGAAATAATGATGACAAATCTTTGAATTATGGTACACTCATTCGAATGGTGACATGGACCAATACTTGGAAAACTTTGGAAGGAGCGAAAACAATTCTATACCTAATACTTAGTGACCAAATTTTACTTGAAGACTCAATGAAATGACAAAATTTGACTTTAACACCCTAAGACCACTTTGTAAGAGCATATTTGATCATTGGTGGTAGTATAAAAATACTAACTCTAACATTGGATCCATTGGGGATGGTAGCTCCTGGGAGGTGCCAAGAACACCATAGACCAAGTAACCTTAGCCATTGGGCATGGAGTAAAAAAAAAAACTCAATATAAAATACATGACTGAATATTGATGACTCAAAGACACAAACTGACTTTATCTCAACTAAAAACTGACTCAATACTAAAACACAACTGATAAACTGGAAAAGATGCTCAGAATGGAGCTTATTCAATAAAACCTACTCTAACTATCCATTCATCACCTGATCAAGTGAAATGAAACAACCAATGCAACCAAGTAAGAATTCTAGCTATGGTTTGAATCCTCTGCAAGTGCTTGTTTATGAGCAAGAAGAGAGAACTACTGAAATGCAACTCCCATGAAAACTTGTAAACAGATCCAAATTTTCCTAGATTGAATAATATGGATTCTCTATCTGACTCCAAAAATACTACATGAGGATCTTGAAATTCATGTGCATTGGGACTTAGCTCATCCAATGGATTACTTTGCTTCTCCTCATACCATGAATGCAAACTTTAATCTGAGCTTTGTGACGAGACTCCTGCTGAAAATTACAAATAAACCGGCTACCAGATCAAGTTTGTATCAATACTTTTTTCAAGCTCATAGTTAGCTAATGGATAAGGACTTTGGCTACACATATCATCTAACACATCAGCTATTGGATCATGAAAAACTTGAAAAGACTGTTGCAACCCATTTTCCATTGGTTCCAATGAGATTACATGATTTTCTACAAGCTGCCCATCCTTTATTGAAGATATACTATGCAAATTTCCCTTCAAAAACTGAAATGATTCAAAACATAATGGCATAGAATCATCTTACATCATTTGATCATATGTTCCAACTTCCAAGTATTCGTCTGAAACTTGAAAATCAATAGCATTTGAGGGCTGAAAATATGGCTATGAGAAGTCTTGAACAAGGATTTCATTGCCCTCTAGATGGTCCATATCAAAACTTATCAACGATTGATTTCTGATTGCATGAAATTTGTCTTTGATGAACTGAAACGAAGTAAAACAAAGAGGCAAAGATCCTTCACTTACTTCAAAATTTTCTTCACTTTCCTCTTCACTTCCATATTTGATATGCAACAGCTGATCATTGTATTCGAACTGCTAAAAGTGAACTTCCTCCTTCCACAAACCAGCTATTGATTTGTCTGCAAGACTAGCTTCTGTTTGGATAACATAAGCATCATCATACTAATCAAACTTAGGCAAATCATCAGTATAAAACACATCATCAAGCATACATGTCAGATCAACAGATCTCTCTTCTCCAAGATGATCTATAAAACAATCATTATCGGATCTATGACAATTGGGATAAGAAAGAAAATGTTTTGGATAAGCCACTTGTTCTTCTTCAATCAGTGAGCCATGGTATTGAACATCATACTCATTCCTTGTAGTGATCTTTTGCATCATCTCTTCCACTGCACTTACCAAAATGTCGAGCTTTACCTCTAAAGATGTCGATTCCTCTAGATGTATGTTCCTCATCTCTTCAAGTTTTGCAAGGTTCCTTTCTCTAAGATAAAACTCCATTTCCGGATCAAAGGCTTCCGGATAATGCAAGAGAGTTGAATCAGGGGGAGGTCTTATATTAATAGGCATTGAACAATAAACTTGGTTAAATCTAGAAAACAATTGTTGTATTGTATCCCCTAGCTATCTTTTTAGTTGGTTATACTCTTCTAGAATCAAGAAAGGGTTTTATATGACCACCCACTCGTCCAGGAAAACTATGACGAACTGCTGGAAATCTTAGATGCTCACATCAGGCAGGGTTTTGAACCAACTCTTGACTTTGCCTTACAAAGAAAGAGCAAAAATCCTAATACTAATATCCTCTTCATCAACTTAAAAAAGGTCAAGAAAAGACTCAAAATTCATTACATGTCTCTCAGCAGTGATGTTGTCACATTCACCATCAAATCTTGGTAGATATAGGTAATTATTATTATGAAAAGCATGGGATATAGGAGGTAAAATCAAAGGCTTATATCTATCCAGAATTTTACAAGGTATAGGAGTATATACAAAAGCTGTAGAATTATTCTTGATCTCTTGAGGCTCATTAGTTTGAAGATGATCATCATAAGATTTGGAAAAAGGGTCTTGATCAAGATCAAAGGCATGTGAATATTTTGTATTCACAATATTCAAAGGGAAGGAATCACATGCAGTTCTAGGATATTTTCTCAAATACAGTATACTTTGTAAAGCCTTCTTGACATTCTCGAGAAAAGAGAAGAAATAATTTATAACAAAGAATGTGATGTCTTGGATGAAATTCTAAGTTGAATACCTGATCTTTCCATTTTGGCATTTCATGTTTTTGTTGGTCAGGTTCATCCTCCAGTGGAGTCCTTGGATCTGATCTTGAAACTGATTTGGAGCCTCCAGGTGAATGATTTCAGCTTTCCAGTGTCTGATCGTTGTCCACCATCAACAACTAGATCTAAACTTTATACATTTTACTGAGGAACATAAAACTACGTTCCCCAGTATGGTCGCCACTATGTTATCACCTGGATTAAACCTCAGGGTGAAGGAAGGTAATGCCAGGCTAACCACAAACCATGCTTATCCAAGTAGCTAGCCCTACTAGGCCGAGAGAGGGCTCTCTCCATAAGGATCTCAGCCAAGATGACTAGATCAGTAAAATAATACTATGCTAGGTATAGTAGCACAAGGTTTGATTTGATTTTGAAGGGGTTTTGCTGGATCAGGAGGAACCAGATAGTTAGGGCTAGGGAATTAGGTCAAAATTGCAAGGTGTTCAATGGGGCAAGGTAGGCATAAGATTTAGCACTCTATCGCTTGATGGGTGAGGTGTTTTAATACTGGTGAGAAGCTAGTAAGAGCATGTGATTACCATGGATCCTTCCTAGACTGTAGAAAACATCTAATGGTGAAATATTTCCCCAAAGCAGAGTAGTGATGTTATGAATTTTTCTTATCAACTTGAAAAAATTCACTTAGAAGAATTGAAAAGATTAAATAAGTATACAAAACATATTAACATATGATCACAAGAGAATAAACTGAACTAAACTCCATACCACATGGACCCCAAAGAAATAGCTGCAATTTTTATTAATCTCCTGCTAAACTGCTACAAAATGATGTACAATGAAGGCATAAGCATCCATCTAAGTCCAATGCTTTACAATGAGAAAGAAAAAGAAGATATAGGATTTTTTTTAACCTCCTACCATTCTCAAGGGTTGAATCCGTAATATGAGGAGCTAATCTAACCAACACTGAACAAGAAACTGGAATATAGACATCCTAACAACTTGCCTCTAAAAGTGAGGAAACTGATTCATTTGTGCTCAAAATTACTTTTAATGTAATGAATCTACCCTCTACTAATATTATCTATCATATTTACAAGCCAAGTCATAATTTACATCAGTAAAACATCCTCCATGAGAGAAAATCCACGAACACAGTTAAAACATAGAAAAATAGCCATCCTGTGCAAAAACTGCCCTATGAGCAGTGGCATTGGCCCAATGTGCAGTGCCACTTTTAGGTCATTTTTGGAAGCCTTCCTATCATCCAAATTGAGCTCATGATAGCTCATTGGAAATATCTTCAAGCCTAATTTCTAAAACACCTATAATTTCTTCATTTGAAGCTCATTTGACCAATTAAAAGTTGATTCTCCCAAGACTGCTTTTGTGTGTCCAAAAAGTGGCAGAAAGGTCATTTTTAGGGTGTTTTTTGACCTTTTGGTGGACCAGTTCTACCCCAAAAACTTATCAAATCCATAGGGTGAATGTAATCATCACTCTAAATCCAAAAATCCAAGCCATTTATGCATTAGGTGACCCTACAAAATGTGCAGCGCCAGTGGCGCTGCGCATTGAGCCAGAGTTTCTGTGTATGCAATTTCCAAAATTTGCAAAAAGCAAAATCTTCTTCAAACCTAACTGAAATTGGTGAGCAACACCACCATAAAGCATCTTAATGAGCCAAGGAAGATTCACCAAGCAACCTAAGCCTATCCTCCTCTTTTTTTCCCTTTAGAACCCGCCTTAGCTTAGCTTTCATCTTTTTGACCCTCATGTTGCAAATTTTGTTTCGGGTCCTGTAATGGTAGGCCATGTGCCTAATCATATGATTGTCCCTATTGGCCTTCTGCAGTAGCTTCTCTAGGTGAAAATTGATTCTCTCAAGTTGTTGGCTTAGCAAGTCTTGACCCAGGTTCATAAGTGATTTAGCCAAGAAAATCCTGGTAATACTGGCCCTTTCGGCAACAGCCCCGATCCAAATTGGATCCACAAAAGACTATCAAGAAATTTGACTGTATCGAGTTTAAAAAATCTCTAATGAATCCAAAACAGCGTCAAAAATGCCCTGAACCAGTGGCCATGGCAACTGGTGCAGAACGACTAGGACCTCGGTCAAAGTACGCTGACTGAGGCCCATGGAGACTGCGTAGGAGGTCAAAACAACCCCTGGGAGCCCCGGATCCGAAAAAGGAGGCAATTTTGATCTAGGCAAACGGGGCCGAAATGGGGAAGCCTTAAGCACTCGGTCGTGTTGGGAGCCAGAGAACTGTGGGCGGAGAAAGAAAAAAACGCTAAAACGTAAAGGCGGGACCCACGCCCTGGAAACCGGTGGTTTTGATCGGGGTGCCCTTGAATAGTAAGAGGTTTTGGAGGAGAGCGGAGTGATCCCACTCAGCGATCGACGTGTGGTAGCGGAGGTGAGAGAAAAACTGTCGTGATTGCGCGCTAATGGTCGAGCAAGTCAACCACGCTCGACGTGCGTATGACGTTGGATCTGGAGGAACCCAGATCGGACGGTTGAGATTACGCCCAGTAGAAAGAAGCGGAATTGACAGGGATTAAGCCACGTTCTAAAAGGATTTGGAATTCGTTTGACTGCCATGGTGGAGAAGAACGTATCCACAACATAACCGAAGAAACGAGCCGACGAAGCATGCTGGCACTAGTTAGATGGGGACACGTGGCATTCCCTGAGCGCTCATGCTGATGCCGAACAGGGAACGCCAAGCACAACTGCGGAAGGTGAGTCGATGAAAGCGAGAGAGGAACTGAATAGGCATAGGGGTCGAATGGTTAAAGCCATGAACGGAGACAGTCGAATTAAGTTGGAGGATATTGAGAGGAGTCCAAGCGACCAAAGAGACAGTGAACAGTGAACCTTGAGAGGAGGATAGAACACAGAGAATAGTAAAGCCAAGCAGAGGATACAGAGGGCCGAGCTGTCCATAGGCAGCATCGAGCACTAGAGAGCTTGAGGATTCAAGCCTCCCCATAGAGGAATCTGTCTAGATTGAGCATCACAATTGGCTCTTTCCATTGTAGACCAAAGGTCATAGAGCTAGTAGGAAGAATAAGAGTCTATGTACTCCGAGTGGCTTGGGGAATCCAAGAACCACCCTGCCAAGCAAAATCTACTTCAAGAGAACTCACATTGAGTCCCTGCATTGTAATTTCCCTGCTGTAAGACACAATAAAACAAGGCCACCACTGAAGCTGGACCAGAGACGTAGCCCTGGAGAATAGGGTGAACTCCTTATTAAAAATTGTTTGTGTCTAGTGTTTCTTACTATATTTCTCTATTGTCTTTCCATTTAAAATGTCTATGTATTAGCAATCTGATCGATCCGTTGTTCCAATAACACAGAACACACACACCAGCACATGAGTCTGTAATACCTTTTGTTTAACAAATCTTCAACTGATGGCACTCATAGGGTGATTATCAGACCAAGTGGTATCAGAGCTTTAGGCTGTAAGGTTAGACAAGTTTGTGTTGGTTTAGCTATGAATTCTCACTATATTAAAGCCCAAATTAGGAGAAGTAGAGTTGGTGGAAACTAATCCTGAAATTGGGAGAGTCTATTCTCGGAAGACAATGTCAAAAGAAGGTTCTATAGGGCCAGACCCTCAATTCATAGAAAGTTTCATAGCTATAAATTCTATGGTAGAAGAAATGTATAGGGACTTTAGAAAGCATAAGGATGAAGATTCATCAAGCTCTAAACAAGAAAAAGAAGAAGATGAATCTCATTCCCATGACCACTCCAAAGGAAAGGGGAAAGGATAAAGCTTTCCTACACCTCCTAGTAGCCCTGTGCATAATAAGAAAGCATCCTTGATTAAATTGGATGTCAAATTTTATTTGCATATATATGATGGAGAGCTAAATGTTGAAAAGTTAGACAATTGGATTAGACAAATTGATGTGTATTTCAGAGTACAAAACATAGACTCATCCAAGAGCAAGATTCAGCTGGCAAGCCTACGCCTAGGAGGGAATGCCTTGGTTTGGTGGGAAGGCAGAACCCAAGCTAATATGAGGAAGCATGGTAAGACCATCTCCGTCTGGAGTGAATTTGTTTCTGCAATCAAAAAGCAGTTCTATCCATTGGCCTACATGCAACAAGCCATGATAAGTTGGCAAACTCTTCGGCAGTTGAAAGGGAAAAGTGTACAAGGGTATACTCAAGAATTTAGAAAGAGAGCATTGATGTTGGGTATCTCATTAGACTCACTAGAAACTCTTTTGAAGTACATTGGGTGGTCTACATAGCTACTATGAGGCATATCCATCCTCAATGTTTAATCCCCACTAGTATAGATTGAGGTATCTGTAACAAGCTACTTCATCTAGACGCTAGAGGAAAGAATGAATCTCCAAGAAAGTTGGGGATCCATCCAACCCACTGTAAGAAAGAGCAAGGAGAAAAGAAAGCAGAAGTGGAAAGCAAGGAAGGCTAACACTGCACAAAAAGGCAAAGCTTCATGCACTCACTATAAAAAGGAGGGGCATGATGATGAGCATTGTTGGATTCTGCATCCAGAGTTGAGACCTAAGAAGTCTAAGGGCAAAAAGAAGAAGACTGTTGCAGCTATTCAAAAATATTTGGGGTCAGACTCGGGAGATGAAACAATCGTTGTAGCCACAGGTATAAAAGGTAAGAATTCTGAAGCATATACTTGTAATTATGCTCAATCTGTTGTTGATGAAGAACATGAAAGAAAAAGACATGAGCTTTTCCATATTCGACTTGTTTCCAAAAATCAAAAGATTGATACTTTGTTTGATAGTGGCTCACAAGTAAATCTAATTTCTGAAGCAATTGTAAAGAAATTGGGATTAACAACTACACCTCATAAGAAACCATACCCATTAGGATGGTTGAATGAAAAAGCACAACTACAAGTGACTAGACAGTGCAAACTCAAGTTTTCTTTTGGGTCAGCATTTGTAGATGAGGTTGAGTTAGATGTAATTCCTTTGGATATATGTGGAATTGTTTTAGGAAGTCCTTACTTGTATGATAGAAAGGCTACTTTCTATAGAGCTAAGAACAAGTATCTACTTATCAAAGATGGAATCGAATACTTTGTAAGAGCTCACAAGCTCAAGAATAATTATACTCTCATAAACTCAGGATATATGAAAAGAATAATAAATTCATGCAAACAATTCTTATTGATGGTTGTAAAGGAAAAGACACCTGATAAGACCAAAATATTTGAGGGCTGTAATGCTGATCAGCAAGCTGATATAGAAAAGATTGTTTCAGAGTATGATGTCTTGTTTTAGGAACCTAAAGTTTTGCCACCCAAAAAGGGAATAGTACATGATATTATTTTGTAACAAGATGTTCCTTTACCTAACATTGGGATGTATAGGTTGTCCACTTTAGAGAATGCTGAAATCAAGAAGTAGGCGTAGGAGTTTCTCAAGAAAGGGTTCATCAGGCCTAGCACATCACCATGTGGGTCACCAATCATTTTGGTGAGAAAGAAAGATGGCTCGTGGATAATGTGCATTGATTACCGAGCACTAAATAAGATAACAATAAAAAATCGTTATCCCCTTCCTCACATAGATGATCTTTTAGATCAATTGAAGGAAGCTATTTATTTCACCAGGATGGACTTGCATAGTGGATACCATCAGTCAGAGTTGCAGAGCAAGATGCAGGGAAGACTGCTTTCAAAACAAAGTAGGGATTGTATGAGTGGCTCGTTATGCCTTTTGGTCGAACCAATGCCCCTGCTACTTTCATGAGATTAATGAATGATGTACTCAGACCTTTTCTTGATGATTTTGTTATTGTGTATCTGGACGACATTCTGATTTTTAGTAAAACATGGGAGGAACACTTAAAGCATGTTAAGCAAACATTAGATGTTTTGAAAAGAGAAAAACTTTATGTTAAACTCTCCAAATGTGAATTTGGCAAAACCTCTCTAAATTATTTGGGTCATATAGTAAGGGGTGGTGAATTGAAAATAGATTCCTCTAAAGTGGCAGTTATTGTAAACTGGCCTAAACCCAAGGCTGCTACAGAAGTGAGAAGCTTCTTAGGGGTAGCACAATATTGGAGGAAGTTCATCTCTAACTTTTCCTCAATTGCAACTCCCTTACATGCTTTCGCAGGATTGAACAAGGTGTTTCAGTGGGGAGGAAAACATCAGAAAGCCTTTGACACCTTGAAAGAAAAGATTAGTACAACACTTGTACTAACACTGCCTGATCTACAAAGAATATTTGAGATCCAAACAGATGCCAGTGACTATGCTATGGGAGCAGTGTTGACACAGCACAGTAAACCCATATGTTATCATTCTGAGGCTTTTAATCCTGCAGTAGTTAACTATCCTACATATGATAAAGAATTGTATGCATTATTTCAGAGTGTGAAAAAGTGGAAACATTATTTAATGGGAAAAATACAGTAATACATACTGATCATCAACAACTTCAATATCTCCACTCCCAAACTAAATTGCAACAATCAAGGCACTACAGATGGATGGGTTTTCTACAACAATTTCATTTAATCATCAGATATAAAAAGGGCATACATAACAAAGTTGCATACATGTTATCTAGAACCATTATAAATGCATCTAATCTACTTAAGCATAATTTTGTACTACATGAAAGCTACATTGAACAATATGCTCAAGATATAGACTTTAAAGATGTATATGCAACTTTGAGTCAAGGAAAAAGGGTAGAAGAATAATCAGAGAGGCACACACTTCTCTGATATCAGGTCACTTTGGGGTAAGTAAAACAGTTGCATAGCTACAAAGATTTTGTTATTGGCCAAAAATGAATGAGACAGTTTCTAGATATGTGAGAGGGTGTACTATGTGTGCCAAAAGCAAGCACAACAATAGAAAACTAGGCCTGTACACTCCATTACTAGTTCCCTCTCACCCTTGGGAATTGTTTCCATGGATTTTGTTGGGGGACTGCCTAAGTCTAGAAAAGTTCATGATTATTTGTATGTGGTTGTGAATAGATTCAGCAAAATGTGCATTTTGATACCTTGTAATAAGCAGATTACAGCTGAACAAACTGCAAAACTATTCTTTGAACATGTATGGGTTCATTTTGGGTTACCCACTTCTATTGTATCTGATCAAGACGTTGAAAATGCAACAAGATGATGGAGCTTAGTGAAAAGAAATCGCCTTCACTAAGTGGTCCCGCAGGCTATTTTTGGTGCAAAGTCTATTTTTAGACTACATCTATTTTTAGACATATGGATCATGGTCTATGAGTTGCGGGATGCTATTTGTGGATGATTGGTCATGTTGGTAAAAATAGATGGACTTCTATTTTTAGACATATGGGCGGAGTCTATTTTTAGACTGCCAGGTTAAAAATAGAACAATCGAATATTATTAGCTCTTAATAATATTTGGACTATAAACATTATCTTATTCTCTTGGAGCACTTCAGTTCGAGCTAAAAATGTGGCACATGCAACTGCCAGAAGGAAATACGCTTTTATTGTGGGTTAACATGAGCTATTGCATGGAGGACTTTAGTTAGGACTTTTGAGTTTGGTGGAGTTGATTGTGGAGTTGATGGAGTTGTGTTCAGTTTAGCTTTGTTAAACTGTTTGTATTTAGTCTAACTGGCAAATAGACTAGAGATGAGTTGGGTGAATTAGTTATTAATTAATTCACAAGTTATTAACTCATAATGCAACTATAGAATACATCAGTTAACTCAGTTGCATGTCAGTGCATGTTCAGTTCAGCAGGGACAGGTGTTAGAGGATCAGATTGCTATCAGTTGTGACTATAGCTGTGCATGATGATTTGCACAATCAAATGGATTGAGTATTGCCAATGAGGATTGCGTGGTATATCCAAGGGAAATACAAATTTGGATCATTCATTCAT